>CAUYLG010015876.1:0-16345 GCA_963573385.1 Cacajao melanocephalus
AACAAAAACATAAAGTGGGGAAAGGACACCCTTTTCAACAAATGGTGCTGGGATAATTGGCTAGCCACATGGAGAATGAAACTGGATCCTCATCTCCCACCTTATACAAAAATCAACTGAAGATGGATTGAAGACTTAAACCTAAGACCTGAAACTATAAAAATTCTAGAAGGTAACATTGAAAAAACCCTTCTAGACACTGGCTTTGGCAAGGATTTCATGACCAAGAACCCAAAAGCAAATGCAATAAAAACAAAGATAAATAGCTGGTACTTAACTAAAGAGCTTTCACATGGCAAAAGGAACAGTCAGCAAAGTAAACAGACAACCCAAAAAGTAGGAGATCTTCTCAATCTATCAATCTGACAAAGGACTAATATCCAGAATCTACAACGAACTTAAACACATCTGTAAGAAAAAAACAAACAATCCCATCAAAAAGTGGGCTAAGGACATGAATACACAATTCTCAAAAGAAGATATACAAATGGCCAACAAACACATGAAAAAATGCTCAACGTCACTAATGATCTGGGAAATGCAAATCAAAACTACAATGCAATACTTACTCCTGGAAGAATGGCCATAACCAAAAAATAAAAAAAAAAAACAGTAGATGTTGGCATGGATGTGGTGAACTGGGTAAACTTCCACACTGCTGGTGGTAATGCAAACTAGTTCAGCCATTATGGAAAACAGTATGGATATTCCTTGAAGAACTAAAAGAAGAAGTACCATTTGATCTACCAATCCCATTACTGGTATCTATCCTGAGGAAAAGAAGTCATTATTTGAAAAAGATACTTGCACACACGTTTATAGCAGCACAATTCACAATTGCAAAATCGTGGAATCAACCCAAATGCCCATCAATCAATGAGTGGATAAAGAAATTATGAGATATATATATACGTATGTATATATATGTATGTGTGTGTATATATATATGTATATATACATATGTGTATATATATACAAAATATGTGTATGTGTGTGTATATACACACACACATATACAATGGAATACTACACAGCCATAAAAGGAAATGAATATACCTATATATGTATGTATGTATACACACACACACATACACACATACACACGATGGAATACTATGCAGCCATAAAAAGGAATGAATTAGCAGCATTTGCAGTGACCTGGATGAGAATGGAGACTATTATTCTAAGTGATGTAACTAAGGAATGGAAAACCAAAACATTATATGTTCTCACTGATAGGTAGGAACCAAGCTACGAGGATGCAAAGGCATAAGAATGACATAATGGACTTTGGGGACTTGGGAGGAAGAGTGGAAGGGGGTAAGGGATAGAAGCCTACAAATATGGTACAGTGTATACTGCTCGGGTGATGGGTTCACCAAAAATCTCACAAATCACCAGTAAAGAACTTACTCGTGTAACCAAATACCACCTGTACCCCAGTAACTTATGGAAAAATAAAATTTTAAAAATATATGCTCTAAGCGCTATCCAGAATTCCCACAACTATTTCATTCTCACTTCAAATCTCCAAAATCCTCTCTTCCCTTCTATTCTTAGCTTCTGGCTTTACCTCTTATGTCACTGAAAGAAATAGAAACTTTCAGAAGAGAAAAACCTTTACACACCAAATCTTTGAGCCTATCTATATTTTCGACTGCCTTCCTTATCACAGTGGCTGAACTATATGTTTCACTTTTATGCTTTTCTCTTTTTGAAACAGACTCACTCTGTCATGCCAGGCTGACACAATCTTGGCTCACTGCAACCTCTGCCTCCCAGGTTCAAGGGATTCTCCTGCCTCAGCCTCCCAAGTAGTTGGGATTACAGGTGCCCATCACCATGCCAGGCCAATTTTTTGGAGTTTTAGTAAAGGTGAGGTTTCAACATGTTGGTCAAGCTGGTCTCAAACTCCTGACCTCAAGTGATCCACCCGCCTCAGCCTCACAAAGTGTTGGGATCATAGGAGTGAGCCACTGGGCCCAGCATGGACAAGGTTTTTAACCATTATATGATATCCCTCTTTGTCTTAAATGTCTTATATGATATCCCACTTTGTCCCAAAGTACTGGGATTACAGGCATGAGCCACCACACCTGGCCCTATACATTTTAAAGGTGTCACTGAAAACTTATTATCACAAGTTTAAATAGCTGCAGATATTGTCCTTTCCAGTACATGATCCTTAAAACAAAACTTCTACAGTACTCTTTGAAGTATATCTATTGCTGCTTAAGAAATATCCAATAGAAGGCTGGGTGCAGTGGCTCAAACCTGTAATCCCAGCACTTTGGGAGGCCGAGGCGGGCAGATCACTTGAGGTCAGGGGTTTGAGACCAGCCTGGCCAACAAGGTGAAACCCTGTCTCTACTAAAAATATAAAAAATTAGCCAGGCATGATGGTGGGCACCTGTAATCCCAGCTACTCAGGAGCCTGAGGCAGGAGAATCGCTTGAACCCCAGGTGGAGGTTGCAGGGAGCCGAGATCATGCCACTGCACTCCAGCCTGGGCAATGGAGTGAGACTCCATCTCAAAAGAAAAAAAAAAGATATATCCAATAGAATCTATTATATATCATACAGATTTAATGATCATTGTTACCAATTTAAAAATATAAAGCTTTTTTAAAATAAAAATGTTAATGTTTTCTATTTGAGTTCATATTTCCATGCTACTTCCCTCACAGAATCTTATCCTAATGTAATATACTTGAAAACCTTTTGTTGATCCTCCTTTTATATTTGTTACAAAAATATGAATATAGAATAAATTTTAAAATATAAAATAAATTTAAATTTAAAAATTTATTTCCCTTGTCTAAGTATTAAAAACTCTGCTCTAGATTGAGTTACTCATATAATTATTTTCAGTACACAACTGAATAAAGAAACATGCTATAAATTTTGATAACTAAATATCAAACATAAAAAGTAAAATTTTCCTGGATATACATCTTTTGATGAAATGTTAGGTTTTTCTTTTTTCTGGTTAGCTCATAATCCATGGATAAATGCTAGCTATTGCTGAATAAAAGAGAAATTCAGACTAATTCTATTTTTATTTTTAATTTTTATAAATATATGAGAGAGAAAGCTGGTTTATATTAAAAAGTCAATCAGAATAGGTTATAGTAATACCATGTAATTCTTTGAATTCCTTCACCTCCTATACCAAAAATATTATACTGATTTACCACAAAAATTACCCCTACAAATAATCACTGACTTTTGTGATCATTTCCTTATTTTTCTTTATAGTTTTCTTATGTCTATATCTAAAAACACAGATTTTTGAACTTGACATAAGTTTGATGATACTTTATGTAAATTATTGTGATTTGCTTTTTTTAAAATTGTGGCAAAGTACACATAACATAAAATTTACCATTTTAAACCATTTCCTTTTTTTTTATTTTTTTGAGATGGAGTCTCACTCTGTTGTCCAGGTTGGAGTACAGTGGCATGATCTCAGCTCACTACAACCTCCACCTTTCAGGTTCAAACAATTCTCCTGCCTCAGCCTTCCAAGGTGCTGGGACTACAGGCACCCACCACCCCACTTGGCTAATCTTTGTATTTTTAGTAGACATGGGGTTTCTCCATGTTGGCCAGGCTGGTCTTAAACTCTAGACCTCAAGTGCTTCACCTGTCTTGGCCTCCCAAAGTGCTGGGCTTACAGGCATGAGTGACCATACCCGGCCATTTTAACCATTTTCTTTTCTTTTCTTTTTTTTTTTTTTTTAAGACAGTGTCTTGCTCTTGTCACTCAGGCTGGAGTGCAATGGTGCTATCTTGGCTCACTGCAACCTCCACCTCCTGGGTTCAAGCGATTCTCCTGCCTCAGCCTCCCGAGTAACTGGAATTATAGGCACCTGCCACCAGACCCAGCTAATTTTTATATTTTTAGTAAAGACAGGGGTTTCACCATGGTTGGCCAGGGTGGTCTTGAACTCCTGACTTCAGGTGATCCACCCGCCTCAGCCTCCCGAAGTGCTGGCATTACAGGCATGAGGCACTGCACCCAGCTAACCATTTTCAAGTGTGCAGTTGAGTGGCTTTAAGCACATGCACACTGATGTACAACCATCACCACAACCCACCTCCAGAGCTTTTTCAGCATCCCAAACTGAAACCCTGTATACCATTAAACAATATTAAATATTAAACAATAGCTTCCCATTGCCCCAGCCCTGTCACTTACCATTCTACTGTGTCTATATGAGTTTGACTACTCTAGATATATAAGTGGAAAAATACAATATTTGTCCTTATTTGTGATTTACTTCTTTAGATATACATTACTGTTTGTAAAATTCATTTCATGCTGATGGATATAGCTATGGTTGTATATTTTCACTGTTGAAAGGTAATCCATTGATTTATTTATGATTTTTTCTATCGCTAGATATTGGATTGTTTCTAGTTTCTTACTATCATTAATGCTGCTATAAACCTTTGAATATATCTATCCTGGTCTCCGTTTGTAAGGAGTTTTCTACTGTGTGTACCTAGGAATAAAACTGATGGGTACATACATTTTCAACTTTACTAAAGATGAACTTCCCAAAGTAATTATTCCAATTTACACTCCCACAATCATTATTTCCAATTTATACTCCCACAATTATTATCCAAGTCAATATTTGTTAATTTCAGCACTTTCGCTTATCTAAAAGGTGTTAAAAAATGTATACATCTTTATTAGACTAAGAAAGTGCCCTGTAACCTATCAAATGGTAAAGTACATTAAATGAATTTCTAACTCAATCTAATTGTATTTAGTTCATTTCTCATCTTAAACAAACTCTGCCTTCCTGGAATAAACTGAATTGTGGCATGATTTATTATCGTCTTCCAGATTGAGGCTGGTAACATTTTGTTTAGGATGTTTGTATTTATGTTCATGAGTGGGCTTCCATTTTCCTTTCTCATGATAGCTTCATGTTATCCAGGTAATTCAAAATGACTTAAGGAGTATGTCCACTTTTGTCATACTCTGGAACAATTCGTATTATGAAATTATTTCTTTACCTCTGAATGAAAAACTAGAAAACGAGGACTTATGAACCTAAAATTTTGTTTCTGGGAATATTTATAACCACCAATTTAATTTCTTAAATGATTATAGGACTATTCAGGTTTTCTACTTCTTCATGAAAACAGTTTAATATTTTTCTGGCTATTTGTCTAATTCATTTACATTTTCTAATGTATTGGCATATAAAGTTGTTCAAATAATGTCATTTATTGTTAAAGTCATGTCTCTCTTTTCATTCCTAATATTTATTGTTTATGCCTTTTGTTCTTCTTGACACACCAGATAATGGTCAATTTTATCAGTTTTCAAAGAAATGTATTGTGGCTTGTTCATTTATTCAACTGTTTCAATAAATATTGAGAGGCTAACATGTGCTTCTTATTTGAGATATATCAGTAAGCAAAAATCCTTGCACTTACAAGCTTACATTCAAATGGAAAGAGAAAGGCAAAAATAATATACAAAAATTTAAAAGAAATTATAAAATATGTTAAGACGTGATAAGGGATATGGAAGCAAGTAGGGGGACTCCAGATGGCTGGTATAGTTGTGGAAGGGATGAAATCACAATTGTAAATACAGTGGTTTGGACTGGGCTCTTGGAGAAGGCAGCATTTGAGTGAAGACTTGAAGGATATGAGGTTACCGACCCACTCTATTGCTTGTTTTCTATTAATGTCTATATTTGTTCTTATTATTTCCTTCCTTCTCCTTACTTTGGGTTTTATTCTTTTTCTGACTTCTTGAGAAGAATACCTAGGATCATTAATTTTTAGCCTTTTTTCTTCTTCTAATATAAGTATTTAGGGCTACATATTTCCCTCTAAATATTGCTTTAGATATATTCCACACATTTTTAAGTATTTCCCTTAACAGTAGGTTTAAAATATTTTATAATTTCCATTATATTACTTCTTGACCCACTTTAGAATGTTTTAAAAATTCCAAGCATATTGTACCTTCCTGTTTACTACTGAATTATTTTTAGCTTCAATATAATATTCATTATGATATATTCCCTGAATTGTTTTCATGCACTGAACTTTGAGAATGGTTTTATATAATAGTATACTAGCAATTTTGGGGGGAAAAGTGTGTGCACTTAAAATCACCTGCTTGTTTGGTGTGGTGTTCTAAATATGTTTAATTAATTAGATTTGTTTACCATGCTGTTCCAATCTTTTAAATCCTTACTGATTTCTTAAACACTTATTCTATTAATTATTGAAAGAGAAAATCTTCCACTATGATTGTGGATTTCTCTATTTCTCCTTGTAGCTCTCTGAATTTGTGCATTGTATATTTCAAAGCTTTGTAATTAGGTATATACAAATTTAAAATTACATTTCCTTGGCTAATCAAGTGTATCATCATGCAAGGATGGCTCAACATACACAAATCAATAAATGTGATTTACCACATAAGCAGAAATAAAAACAAAAACCATATGATAATCCCAGTAGACACAAAAAAACCTTTTGATAAAATTCAATATCACTTCATGATTTAAAAAAAAACCCTCAAAAAACTAGGTATCGAATGAATATAACTCAAAATAATAAGAACCATATATGTATGACAAACCCACAGCCAACAACATATTGAATGGGCAAAAGCTGAACGCATTCTCCCTAAGAACTGGAACATGAAAAGGGTGCCTACTCTCATCACTCCTGTTCAACAGTACTGGAAATCCTAGCCAGAGCAATCAGTCAAGAGAAAGCAATAAAAGGCATCCAAATAGGAAAAGAGAAAGTCAAACTATCTTTGTTCACTGACAACAGGATCCTATGCCTAGAAAACCCTAAAGATTCCTTCAAAAGCCTCCTGGACCTGATAAATGACTTCAGTAAAGTTTCAGGATAAAACATGCAAAAATAAGTAGCATTTCTACACACCAACAACGTTCAAGCTGAGAACCAAATCAAACAGTCAATCCCATTTACAATAGCCACACACACAAAAATAAAATATCTAGAAATATATTTAACCAAAGAGGTGAAATATCTCTACAAAGAGAACTATAAAACACTGTTGAAAGAAATCACAGATGGCACAAACAAATGGAAAAACAGTCCATGCTCATGGATTAGAAGAATTAGTATTGCTAAAATGAGCATACTGCCCAATGTAATCTACAGATTCAATGCAATTCCTATCAAATTACCAATGTTATTTTTTACAGAATTAGAAAAAAAAATTCTAAAATGTATATGAAACCAAAAAAGAGCCCACATATCCAAAGCAATCCTAAGCAAAAAGAAGAAAGCTGGAGGCATCAAATTACCAGACTTCAAAGTATACTACAGGCTGCAGCAACCAAAATAACATGCTACTAGTATAAAAATAGATCAACGGAACACAACAGAGAACCCACAAAGCCACACACCTACAACCAATTGATCTTTGACAAAGTTAGAAAAATTAAAGAAACAATGGGGAACGGACACTAGGCTCAATAAATGATGCTGGGAAAACTGGCTAGTCATTTGCAGAAGAATGAAACTGGACCCCTAACTCTTACCATAGATAAAAATTAACTCACGATGGATTAAAGACTTAAATATAACACCTCAAACTATAATTTTTTTTTAAGAGACAGGGTCTTGCTCTGTCATTCAGGAAAGAATGGGAGTGTAGTGGTGTGATCATAGTTTACTGTAATCTCAAACTCCTGAGCTCACACAATTCTTCCCCCTCAGCCTCAGTAGTAGCTGGAATTATAGATGCATGCCATCGAATCTGGCTAATTTTTTATTTTCATTTTTTGTAGAGGTGGGGTCTTGCTATGTTTCCCAGGCTGGTCTTGAACTCCTGGCCTCAAGTGATCCTTCTCCCTCAGCCTCCCAAAGTGTTAGGATTACAGGTGTGAGCTACTGCATCCAGCTAAGACCTCAAACTATAAAAACCCTAAAAGAAAACTAGGGAAAACCCTTCTAGGCATGGGCCTAGGCAAATAATTTATAACTAAGACCTCAAAGCAACTGCAACAAAAACAAAAATTGATGAATGTGACTTAATTGAACTAAAGAACTGCATAGCAAAAGAAACAACCTACAACAGTTAACAGACAACAGACCAAATAGGAGAAAATATTTTCAAACTTTGCATGTGACAAAGGACAAATATTCAGAATTGATTAGGAACTTAATAAGAAAAAAAAAGCCCCATTGGAAAGTGGGCAAAGGACATGAACAGATACTTCTCAAAAGAAGACATACAAGTGGCAACAAACATGAAAAAATGTTCAAGATTACTAATCAAAGAAATGTAAATTAAAACCACAGTGAGATACCATCTCACACTACTCAGAACGTCTATTAATAAAACATTAAAAAAAAGTGTTGGTGAGGATGCAGAAAAAAGGGAACTGTTGGTAGGAATGTAAATTAGTTCAACCCCTATTGAAAACAGTATGAAGATTTATTGAAGAATTTAAAATAAACCTACCATTCAACCCAGCAATCCCACTACTGGGTATCTGTGGAAAAGAAAATAAGTTTTTTTATTTTTCAAAAAAACACCTACACTTATATTTTATTGTAGTACTAGTCACAATAAGGAAATCATGGAATCAACCTAATCAACAGTGGATTGGATAAAGAAAATGTAGGGTGTGGTAGCACACACCTATAGTCCTAGCTACTCAGGAGGTGGGAGGATTGCTCCAGCCTGGGAGGTCGGGGCTGCAGTAAACTGTGATCATGCCATAGCACTGCAGCCTGGGTGACAGAGTGACCGTCTACCAAAAAAAAAAAAAAAACGAAAAGAAAAGAAAGAAAGCCAGATGTGGTGGTTCTCATGCCTGTAATTCCAGCGCTTTGGGAGGCCCAGGTGAGAGGATCACCTAACCCCCAGAGTTTGAGACCAACCTGAGTAACACAGAATGACCTCATCTCTGAATTTTCTTTCTTTTTTTTTTTTTTTTTAACTAGCTAGATGTGTGCTGGTGCACATCTGTGGTCCCTGCTATTTGAGAGGCTGAGGTGGGAGGATCGCTTGAGCCCAGGATATCAAGGCTACTGTAAGCCAAAATCATGCCACTGCACTTAACCTGGGAAACAGAGTGAGACACTGTCTTGAAAGAAAAGAAAGAAGGGGAGGGGAGGGGAGGAGGGAGATGAGAGAGAAGGGGAGAGGAGGGGAGGGGAGAGGAGAGAAGAGAGAGGAGGAGAGAAGAAAAGAAAAGAAGGAAGGAAAGAAAGCAAGAAAGCAAATGAGGTATATATACATCAGTGCACACTACACAGACATAAAAAGAATGAAATTATGTCCTTTGCAGCAACATGGGTGCAGTTGGAGGCCATTACCTTAAGAGAATTAAAGCAGAAACAGAAAACCAAATACTGCATGTTCTCACTTATAAGTGGAATTGAACAATGGGTACACATGGACATAAAGGTGGAAACAATAGACACTGGGGACTCCAAAAGAGGGGAAGGAGCAGGGGCAAGGGTTGAAAAACTACATATTGGGACTAAGTTCACCATCTGAGCAATGGTTTCACCAGCAGCCCAAATCCCAGCATCACCCAATATGCCCACGTGCAGGTATGTTATATGGGTATATTGGATGATGCTGGGATTTGGGCTGCTGGTGAAACCAATGCTAAAAAAAAAAAAAAAAAAAAAAAAAAAATCTTGATCACCTCAAAATGTCCCTCTTTATTTCTAGAAGTGCTTTTTGTCTTAAAGTCTATTGTGTCTAATATTAATACAGCTATATCAGCTTTTGTTTCTCTAGTAATTTGCATAGTATGACTCTTTCCATCATTTCACTTCCAACTTTTCTGTATTAAAAATTTTTTTTTTTAATTTTCTGCTTTTTGTAGAGATGGGGTCTATGTTGCCCAGGCTGATCTCAAACTCCTGGACTCAAATGATCCTCTTGCCTCAGCCTCCCAAAGTGCTGGAATCTTTATTCTTAAGGTGGCTGTTTGTAAAAAGATTGTTGTTGGATTTTACTCTTTATCCCATCTGACAATCTTTCTCTTTTAACAAAAGTAATAGATCCATTTATATTCTACGTATTTACTAATGTATTTGGGCTTAAATATACTATCTTATTTTTGGGTGTTATTTTTTATTCTTTTTGTATTCTTTCTTGGTAACTTTTCCATCGATTTTTAAAATTATTATTCCACTATGTTCTCTCTACCAGTTTGGAAGTTATACACTGCATAATTTTAATGGCTGCTATAGAAAGTCAACAAATGTATCTACTATATCAATATCTGTATCCTCTTTCCCACCTATATAAGGACTTTGGAACAGCTTAACTCAATCTATCCTTCCCCTACCAAATTATGCATTAGTATTGTCATGCATGTTTTTAATAATAATTTTATTGAGATATAATTCACATACTATGCAATTCAGTCACATAAAATGTGCGATTTCATGGTTTCTAGTATATTCACAGAGTTGTGTAACCCTTAACACAATCCATTTTAGAATACTTTTCATCACCCCAAAATATAAATCTTATACTCATTAGTAGTTCTTCTCCGCTTCTTCCCAACCCCTAGCTCATGGAAACTATTAATCTACTTTCTGTCATTAGATTTGCCTCTTCTGGATACTTCATATAATTGGAGTCATGTAAAATGTGGTATTTTGTGACTGTCTTCTTCCATCTGGCATGCTTTCAAGGTTCATCCATGCTGTATCATGTATCAGTACTTCCTTCTTATGGCCAAATAATATTCCAATGCATGGATATACCAAATTTTGTTTACTGGTTAATCAACTGATGAACATCTGAGTTGTTTGCTGTCATGTATCTTAGTTTTTTTAAACTCACAGGCTTTTTATTATGATCACTGTTCTATACCTTACATGTATAATCTGTTTTGCAGGCGGTAAACTCAGTTTTTATTTGTGAAAAAATGTTTTTATTGTAATTTTTTCATATTTTAGCTGGTACAGAATTCTAAGTTGGCAGTTATTTTCTTTCAGTACACTGAAGACATCATTCCACAGTCTGGCTTTCATTTTTGCTATGAAGACCAAAGCTCAAATTCTGCCCAGCTCTGCAAATGCCCTCATGATAAAAACTGCCTTAGGCTAGGCACGGTGACTCATGCCTGCAATCCCAGCACTTTAGGAGGCCAAAACAGGAGAACTGCTTGCGCCCAGGGGTTTGAGACTGGCCTGGAAAACACTTTGGGATCCCATCTCTAAGAAAAAAAAAATTGCCAGGTATGGTGGCACATGGTTGTAGTCCCAGCTACTCAGGAGGCTGAGGTGGGAGGATCACTTGAGCCTGGAAGGTCAAGGCTACAGTTAGCTGTGACTACACCACTGTACTCCAGCCTGAGTGACAGAGCGAGATCTTGTCCCTAAAATAAAATAAACAAAAAAGAAAAACAGGCTGGGCATGGTGGCTCACGCCTATAATCCCAGCATTTTGGGAAGCTGAGGCAGGTAGATCACCCAAGCTCAGGAGTTCAAGACAACCCAGTGCAACATGGTGAAACCCCATCTCTATTAAAAATACAAAAAATTAACCAGGTATGGTAGAGAGCACCTGTAGTCCCAGCTACTTGGGAGGCTGAGGCAGGAGAATCGCTTGAGCCTCAGAGGCAAACGTTGTAGTGAGCTGAGATCGAGCCACTGTACTCCACCTTGAGCTCTGTAGTGAGACTCCATCTCCAACAAACAAAAACACCTGTAGTGCTTCCATTACTTCTTCGGTGCATCATGTCTTCACGTTTTTTCCTGATAATTTCCTATCTTATTGGCTTTTAAATGCTTTTAAGATAATAGCTTTGATCTACATGTATGTATTGTAGTGAGCATTATTTACTGTTTTTAGCAGAAAGGGTGGTCCCAAAAATCTTAAGCCTAATATTAATGGAAATGGAAAGATCAAAATAATATTTTTCATAACCTTTTTATCTTATCACTTTCACTAAAATCTTAAAGCTGCAGATTTAGCTCATTTGAAGTATTTAAAATGTCTACCATTTACCTAATTGGCAAAACTGTTTTCACACTTAAACTAAACAGCCATATCAGACTTACTTTCTATCAGACAATCTGACTTCATTTTTTGGTACAAATAAATATGTTTATATGCATCCTCATGGCAATCTGTCTCATTTCTGATTATGAGCCAGGTATAAATTGATTTAATTCCCTCATACATTGTTTTAAAAAGATGCAATTTTAATGTCCTGAACTTAATATCATTTATATTTTAGTGTCAGCACTGAATTTTCCATAAAAACCAGGACTCTTTGGCAACTGAAGCCTGTTTGTGAAGACAGTGTTCTTAAATGAAAATAAAATTTAAAGTGCAGATTATAGCAATAAGGACCTCTCTTTTGCCCATTCATTACAGTCCCATTCCTGGGGGTAATTGAGCACCATTTCGATCAAATAAAATACAATCAATTCAAATAAAACTATTAAAAGTTTTGTAAAATCTCTTCACAGTTGTATTTCTTTTTTGTTTGTTTGTTTTTTGAGACGGAGTCTCACTCTGTCACCCAGGCTGGAGTGCAGTGGCGCAATCTTGGCTCACTGCAGTCTCTGCCTCCCGAGTTCAAGCAATTCTCTGCCTCAGCCTCTGAGTAGCTGGGATTAGAGGCACTCACCACAATGCCTGGCTAATTTTTGTATTTTTAGTAGAGACAGGGTTTTACCATCTTGGCCAAGCTGGTCTTGAACTCCTGACCTTGTAATCAACCCACCTCAGCCTACCAAAGTGCTGGGATTACAGGCATAAGCCACCGCGCCCAGCCTACAGTTGTATTCCTAAACAAAAATTTGAATATCAAAATTGTATTAATAATGCCATTTTCTTGAGTGGAAGAAAAGGCATAAATTATCAACTGAGAATAACTGGAATCATCTAGCTATCCATCAATTTGTAAGGCAATTCTTTTCACAATCTAATAACTGTCTTCTGTATTTCATGTATTCTATGAAGTACAGTAATTTCTGATAAAAATATATGAATATAAATGCAGTAATGTATCTTTTAACAGTACATCAGGTATTGTAACTTTTCTATAGTCTTACACAATTTTCTAGCTTTTGAGATGAACAATACTAATTTAAATTACATGAAGTTTCAAAAGGCAACTTTAAAATCTGCACAAAAATATTACACTCACATTTTTAATGATACCCTAATCTTTTTTCACTAAAAAATTAATATTATCTTTGTAGTGTAGTACCAAAATGCTGATTATTATCAAACAATAGTACAAAAAAGTCTCTCACAATGTAACTTGATAAATTTTTTGGTACCATCATTTGACAGTAATCTAATGGGCAATGTAACTAAACAAAAATTATCACCACTTCACACTACAATATGTAGAAATTCACAGTATCTCAATAAATCTAATGATACATTTCACCACTTCCAAAAGGACAGGTATGGCAGACAAAAACAGGAAGTCCTTGGTGGCTTGATTAGAGAAAGCTTTGCCAACATCAATGTTTGGAATTGTCTGATGATTTCACATCCCCGGCCCAAGGGTAATGAATCACAGTAAGTATGAGAGTAGCAGTGGTTCACGCCTGTAATCTCAGCACTTTGGTAGGCAGAGGTGGGCAGATCACGAGGTCAAGAGATCGAGACCATCCTGGCCAACATGGTGAAACCCTGTCTCTACTAAAAATAGAAAAATTAGCTGGGTATGGTGGTGTGCGCCTGTAATCCCAGCTACTTGGGAGGCTGAGGCAGGGGAATCACTTGAATACGGAAGGTGGAGGTTGCAGTGAGCCAAGATCTTGCCATTGCACTCCAGCCTGGCAACAGAGTGAGACTCCGTCTCATAAAAAAAAGAAAGAAAGAAAAAAGAATGAGAGTAGATAACAGATAAGCTTTGCTTTGTAAAGAAGGGTGATTGCGACAGAGGAGGATGCAATGGTAAAAAGGCAGGACCTTATGACTACATTTTCTCAGGAAAAGGTAAATATGGAAGTCAATCTTCTGGAGATTGATTTCCATAAAACTGTGTCCTTGCAACCTTAGAAAATCTTTGTACACCTGTGAGGGTATGCTTTACTTCTCAGTTTGAAGACTTCTAACCTATACTGCTTTAATAAGTTCCTAAAGAGTATTCCTACTTTTACTCTTGTATCTCCTACAGTGAATTTTCCACATGCCAATCAAACTGATCCTTTAAAAATGTAAATCAGATCATGTTACTCTTCCGTTTACAACTCTCCCAGGCTGCCCATCACACTCACAATAAAGCCCAAACACTTGGCCGGGTGCAGTGGCTCATGCCTGCAATCCCAGCACTTTGGGAGGCCAAGGAGGGCAGATCAGCTAAGGTTGGGAGTTCAAGACCAGCCTGACCAACATGGAGAAACCCCACCTCTACTAAAAATACAAAATTATTTGGGTGTGCTGGCATATGCCTGTAATCCCAGCTACTCAGCAGCCTGAGGCAGGAGAATCGCTTGAACCTGGGAGGCGGAGGTTGCGGTGAGCCAAGATCGTGCCATTGCACTCCAGCCTGGTCAACAAGAGCGAAACTCCATCTTAAAAAAAAAAAAAAAAACAAAAACCAAAAAATAAAACCACTTTACCATGGCTTACTTGGCCATGAACTGCAAACTAGCTCCTGCTTAACCACTGTCTATCTCCATGCCATGTTTTTATCTTTCACTATCTCATACAGTCTGTTATAACCACACTGGCATCTCACCAAGGTCATTCTAAACTATGATTCTTTGCAACAGCTATTTCTCCTGTTTAGCCTACTTATTCCCCCAGGTAATTACTGACCTATTCCCTTGCTTCATCCAGGTATCTTCTTAAATTTTACTTCCTTAATCACATTATATAAAATAGCATCATCATTAGCCCTATCCCACATTTTTTTGTGACCTCTTACTTGGTTACTATGTATTAAAAGCTATCTGAAATTACATTATTTATTTTCCTGTCTCACCTCCCACCCTCAAGTTGAATGTAAGCTTCATGAGGCCAGGAACTTTGTCTTACTACTGTTCACTTAATGCCTTGAACACTGCTAAATCAATGAAATATTCTTCCATGTTCGCAAGAACTTATATTAAAGGATCTTCATTGCTGCCTTGATTGGGATAGCAAAAAATAGGGCCAACATAAAAATCATGTTGCCTACTTTCAATGGGATACGATGCAGCCCTGAAAAAGACTGAGGCAATTTCAATACACCAAAACAAAAAGGTCCCCAAGGTATACTCCACTGAACCTAAGATGTCATCAGATGTAAGATGTATTTATTATAACTAAAGAAGGAAATAATGCCTAAGATGGGAGTTAAAGTTGACACCTGTATAAAACAGGATATAGGGAAAGACAATCCCACAACACAGTAATGCATAGCAAAATAAATAAATAAATAAAACCTTGCATATTTCAACTCTGACACTGATAGAGGGAAGAAAAAAATTTCCTGAGAATTTAAACCACAAGCCAGTTCATGTGGATTTGCAGTCTAACTCATACCATTGGTATGGGCCAAAACCCTCAAGCATAGAATTTAAAAGTAGTATCAGTCTGGGAATAAGCCCAAGTGACACAAGTAAACATCCTCTGTTAAAGAAAGGGATGTCAATCCAGGACTACGGTGATTGTAAGATACTATTATAAGACACATCTCAATTTCAGTAATGTTAAAATGTAAAAAGTCAAGTATCCTATAATTGATAAAATATTGTTAAGGGAAAAATAGAAGGTACAGAATACTCCCATACATGGGGAGAAAAGGGGTCTGGGTGTGTCTGTGTGTGTGTGTACGTATGTGCACCCTTTAATGTTTAGAAAATTTATGAAAAGATGTACAGTGGTTCTAGGAGGGCAGATCAAATGCCTTGGGTGGAAGAAAAGTTTCAATTGTGTAATGCTATTTTAATTTTGTATCATGTGTGCTTATTAATTTTCCCTTAAGAAAACTTTAAAAAGGCAGAAAGTATAAAACATATTCTTCAATGTTTTCCTGCTTATACAGTCAATTCCCTTTACAGATCACCTCATCTCCAAACTACAATATTTAAAAATGAAATAATTGAGAGAGATCCAAGATGGCCGATTAACAACAGCTCAGGATTGTAGCTCCCAGTGAAAGCGCAGAGAGCGAGTGAACGCCGCACTTTCAGATGAATTTTTGTTGCCCACAGACTAGGAGATTCCCGGCGGAGGAGCCACACGGGTCGCCAGCGCGACTTTTTTGGCCGGCGCGGCTATTTCGCCGGCGCCCCAGCACGGCGCTTCTCGGCGCGGAGTATACGGGACGACTCCGGCTCGGCTGGTCCCGTCCCCACAAGGAGAACAGCAATTGGAAGCGCTGAGGAC
>CAUYLG010015877.1:0-16216 GCA_963573385.1 Cacajao melanocephalus
CTTTAGGTCTAAGTGTGACATGGTAAATACCTCAACCATACCTCAGCTTTCTGCTGAAAATGCTCTCTGTAACCCTAATGTGACAGGCAAGCAGTCCAAACCCACGCCATCTTGGCCCCTGCGACTTGTAATAAGTAACTAAGGTCTGTAATTTCCACCCTACCCACACAATGGGTAAACTAATGCTTATCTTGACGTCTGTGAACCACTTAAGTAACAATCGTAATGTCTGAAGCCCCTCACCTTCACCCCAGCCCAGGAGGTGGTTTACGGGCATAAAAGGTCTTGACACTCTTGTTTCGGGGCCCCGGGTTGGAGAGACGTTGAGTCCTCCATGGCTGCCGGCAATAAAGACCCTGCAATTTGGCATACTTTTGTCTTGGTGTTGACTTTCTATGCTCGCTCCAGTACAATATTTGGAGGCCCCAGCAAGATTTATCTTTGTCCATTACCAGACAAAAGCCATCTCAGAGTCTCACCCGGGTGGCCTCTCCCACTTAGGGGATCTCTAGGGTAGGCGCCCCCTGAAACATTCCAGGGCCCCAGAGTTCCGGCCCCGTGGAGGACGGGCGACTACCTGGCCGACATTCACCCAAAATTCCTCAGGGTCCTAGGAACCTCTCGAGGTAAATCAGGTCTGGAAATCAGGGGACCAGTCGGTCAGGGGAGCCTGAGTCGGGGGACCAGACTCGATCATTGCAACTCTGACCAGGCAAACCTACCGTGAGACATCACTGGAGGCTCAGGTTTCCTCACTGGAGGCTCAGGTAATTTAGTTTTCGGTTGTTTCCCATAACCTCGGTGTGAGTGAGAGAGTGAGTGTGTATATATGTAGTCCCATGGCTGGAAGGCTACAGGGCTTGTATGGGCCTTCACCTGCAGTTCCATGGGGACGTCATAAGGCATAACGGTGATTCATCTCAGAACTAAAAATTCTGAGGTGACCAGACCCGGGGTTGATACGGGTACACCTTAGCCAAGACGCTCTGAAATATCCCTCCGGGGAAGTGATCAGGAAGGCTTAGACTGGTCTCCCTCGGGGGACACCCACCCTGTGTCCATCTATCTTTCATGTGGTTCTGTCTTTATTGTAAGTCCTCTAGTTTCCTAAGGCAGTTACAAGCTGATATACAGTGGTTTAGACCTGTTGCTCTTGAGGTGGATAATGTTCTCCATTGGCTAAGTGACCATTGACTTCAAGGAACTCTGATTGAGTTTACACCCCTGGAAATAACTCTGTTCTCTTTCCTTTTCTTCTTATTCTATCATTGAGGCCTCATTCTTCCTCTTTTTCATGTCCGAGAGAAAATTCTGGCCCCAACAACTTGGGTGTAGTTTTTTTCTCTGTCTTAGGGAATCAAATCTTAAGAAACTACCAGCCCTCTTCGCCTGTTTAGGGTGAAAAGGGAGTCATTGTCTCTTCTGTCAAAAGAAAAAGAGACAGAAAGAGAGAGGAGACAGAGGAGACACAGAGAGAGAGAAGAGAGAGAGAGAGAGAAAGTAGAGAAGAGTGGGGAGAGGAGACAGAGACAGAATGACAGAAGAGAGACAAGAAAGTAGGGGAGGGAAGAAGAGAGATGAGACAGAGGAGAGAGAGAGAAAGTAGACAGAAGAGGAGAGGAGACAGAGAGAGAGAAAAGAGAGAGAGACAGATAAGGGAGGGGGAGAGGAGAGAGAGAGAGAAAGTAGGGAGAAAAAGAGACAAAGAGAGGAGAGAAAAAGAGAGAGAGAGCAAGAAGAGAGAGAGATAGGGAGAGAGGAATTTAATGCTTTTTAGGGTCCCTATGTCAAGGCGACCAAAAGCTGCAGGGGCGGGGAACTTGCAGCCGGCCCAGCAGCTGCGATTCAGTTTTAAAACTGACGCAAAAACCGTTTTTTTTTTTTCTTCTTTCTCTGCCGCTCTGCCCCGCCCAGCTTTCAGGCAGGCCACAGGGCCTCAGGGTGCAGTATTTGCATTCAAAATATGGCTTAAGAAAGCTTTCTGACTCCTCATAATGCAACTGATCTGTTAGCACAGTAATTAAGATATGGGGCCTGCAACTGCAACGTTGTTAGTTCAAACTGTCAGTGAAGCCAGTCTTAAATTAGTGAAATCTGTTGGGGGAAATTTAAAGGCTATGGGGATTTTTGTTTGGTTAATTTGTCTTGCTTAGGGTTGGCTTTCTCTCTGTCTCTCTCTACAGCAGAGCTTTTCTATCAAAAAAAAAAAAAATCATAGTTAAACCACTTGCAGACCCCCGGGAAAAACCAAATGGGGTCTTCTAGCTCCTGGCCTTGTACTCGCCTCCAATGCGTGACAGCCAACTTCAAGGTTGGGTTCTCAGGCCAATATGAGGTGAAATTAACCCCTGGAAAACTCCGCTCTTTATGTGAATTGGAATGGCCGTCTTTTGGAGCTGGGTGGCCAGATACTGGGACCTGCAACCCAAAAATTATCCGGGCTGTATGGAAAATGGTCGCAGAAACTCCTGGATACCCTGACCAGTTTCCATACATCGATCAATGGTTGGATTTAGTCCAACAACCACCCCCCTCCAGTGCCTGAAGCGCTGCATAAAACAGTCTGGACTTTAGGTCATGTTAGCTGGCCCAAAGAAGGCCCCTACAGCACCGGCCATTCTCCCCACCCCAGAAGAGGATCTAGAATTACCTCCACCCTACTCTGAACCAGGGCCTCAGCACCCCCCCGGACAGTACCAGTAACCAACCCTTGTCCCCCGTGCACACCCGCAGCAGGGCTCCACACCCACCGGTGGTCCTTCCTCTCCGAGAGGCGCCCCCAACAGGAGAAGACAATTGGGGTCACCCATTCTTTGTTCACATCCCCTTCTCGTCAAGTGACTTATATAACTGGAAGGTGATAGAAATTAAAGAGAGGGCCGAAACACCAAGTGCCGGAACAAGCTTTATTAAGAGCAAGGGAAAAGCTGCCGGGCTGCACCTAAAATTGGCGCGCAGCACCTGTGGCGTGGCAAAAGGGATTTTTATAGCCTGCAAGCCGGCAGATGCATCCAGTGTGTGGGGCTGTACAGGAGGGGAGGGGCTGGGGAACTGCTGAGTTTAATAGTTCCTGGGAAGGGGTCATGCTAGGGAACTGCTGAGAGAGTTCCCGGGAGGGGGTCATGCTGGGGAACTGCTAAGATGGCGAGAGGGGGAGATTTAGGAACTTGCTGAGATGGAAAGTTCCCCGGGAGGGGGTCGTGCTGGGAGGCTGGGGAACTTGAGGCGGCGGCGGGGTTTTAAAATGGAGTAAGTTCTGTCAGAAGGCTCAACATCCTCCATTCTCTGAGAAGCCCCAGGCTTTGACAGTACTTTTGGAATATGTACTCCAGACTCATTGCCCCACTTGGGACAACTGCCAACAATTATTACTGATTCTGTTACCACACAGGAAAGAGGCAAAATTAGACAGGAAGCCCTGAAAGCCATCATAGGTCCAGGAGGAGGAACAGTAAAAGAGAACCAGGACCAAATTGAAGAGGTTTTTCCCTCTACCCGACCCCAGTGGGACCCCAACACCTTGTGGGGTCACCATGTTCTGAACACTTTTCACCAGTATCTTTTAGCAGGGGTTAAGAGGACGGCTAGGAGGCCCTTCAACCTCTCCAAGGTATAAACAGTAACTCAGGGTCTGCAGGAGTCGCTGGCTGCTTTCCTGGAACACCTACAAGAGGCGTACTGTACCTATACTCCTATAGACCCTGAGGCCCCGGAAAATCAACGGGCCATTAACTTGGCCTTTGTCTCCCAGTCATCCCCAGATATCAGGAAAAAGTTACTAAGGCAGTAATAGCAGCCCTTCAGAAGACACAAGTCATTCGAGGAAAGCAGGGGGCCTTGCAAAAGGGCCCCTGGGGTCCCCAGCCCCCGTTAGTAAAAAACCAGTGTGTGTACTGTAAAGAAAAGAAACATTAAAGAAAAAAATGAGTGCCCCGAGAGAAAAAGATGAGTAACCACTCAGGAAAAGCCATCGAGGGCTATCCTCAATTTAAAAAGTCAGGATTGAAAGGGCCGGGGCTCTTATTTGTTAAGCCCCCAAGAGCCCAGGGTTACTTTAAAGATTGGGAACAAACCTATCAGTTTTTTAGTAAACAGCGAGGCGGCCCACTCAGTCTTTACTCAGCCTCTGGGACCACTATCTAGTAGGAAAACAGTCATCCAGGGAGCCACAGGAAAGACCACGACCAGTTCATGGACCACAAATCAAGTCATTAACTTAGAAAACGGCACCATTACCCATTCCTTCTTAGTTCTGCCAGAATGCCCTTACCCGGTATTAGGGCGAGACCTACTTCACAAACTTTGAGCAACCATCTCCTTCTGGGAAAAATCAGGCCTGCCTCTCTATCCCCCTTTTTGCCCTCTGTATCAAAACTACCTCAGCATATCCTCATCACCTGTGCTCTGTCAGATGAGTATCTTTTGCAGGAAGCTTTATCCTCAGAGGCAGATCAACCACCTCCTCCACCAGTTCCAAGAAAATGTACCCGGAGTGTGGGCTGAAACAAATTCCCCAGGCTTGGCAAGTCACCATACCCCAGTCGTGGTCCAGCTATTGGCAATGGCAACTCCAGTCCAGGTATGACAATATCCCATGAGCCAGGAAGCCAGAGGGGGAATTGCTCCACACACATATAACAAAACTCCTAAAAGGAGGGATCCTTACTACCCGTAAGTCCCCCTGGAATACCCCCTTGCTCCCCGTCTTAAAACCAGGCACAAAGGACTATCGGCCTGTACAGGACGTAAGGGAGGTAAACCAACGAGTGGAAACTGTCCACCCTACAGTTCCAAATCTGTACACCCTCCTAAGTCTCTTGGGCCCAGAACACCACCATTACACTGTCTTGGTCTCAAGGATGCATTCTTTTGCATCCCACTGGCCCCTGTTAGCCAGCCCATATTTGCTTTTGAATGGACTGACCCTGATACTGGAGTTTTGGGGCAACTCACTTGGACAAGACTGACTAAGGAGTTTGAAAACTCCCCCACTCTGTTTGATGAGGCACTTAGCCAAGATCTTACCGCCTTCCGAGCTCAGTTCCCAGAGTGTATCCTATTCCAATACATGGTAACTTACTTTTGGCTACAAAAATCCAGGAGGCCTGTAAAGAGACCACCCAGTCATTACTAAAAACCCTACAGACTTTGGGGTAATGGGTCTCAACTAAAAAAACCCAACTCTGCCAACAGAAGGTTACTTACCTGGGCTATATCATAGAGAAGGGTAACCAGGCACTGGCGCCCAGTCAAGTCCAAGCAGTGCTGCAAATACCTACCCCCACCACAAAACGCCAGGTTCAAAAATTCCTTGGGGCGGTGGGATATTGCAGGCTGTGGATTCTAGGGTTTCCCGAGACAGCCAAGCCTCTGTATGCCTGTACCGGAGGAAATCAGCCCCAGGCTTGGACAGAAGTAAAACAACGGGCTTTTAATAAACTTAAGACTGTCCTAACCACAGCCCCAGCCCTGGCCTTGCCAGACATCTCTAAACCCTTCCAGTTGTTTGTACATAAAAAACAGGGAGTCGCTAAGGGGGTTCCCACCCAGACATTAGGGCCATTGTCCCGGCCAGTCACTTACCTTTCAAAAAGACTTGATCCCGTAGCCTCTGAGTGGCCAGCTTGTCTGAGGTCGGTGGCAGCTACAGCCCTGTTAGTCAAGGAGGTGGACAAACTAACCTTGGGGCAGGAGTTAAACTTAGTAATACCCCACACGGTGAAGTCACTACTCTGTGGAGCTCTAGGAAAATGAATGTCAAATGCCCGCATAGTTCAATATCAGGCCTTACTTATGGACCAGCCCCGCATAAAGTTTTTAAAGGCTACAGTTTTAAACCCAGCCACGCTGCTACCTGATAGCAAGCCAGAGAAGCCCATACATGACTGCCAGCAAATAATGGATGTCATCCACACTGCTCGACCGGACCTCACCGATGTCCCCCTGCAGAACCCAGAGGAGGTACTGTATACTGATGGCAGCAGCTTCATGGTCGACGGAGTCAGGTATGCCGGGGCAGCCGTGGTCACTCTCAATAGGGTTATTTGGGCCCAGGCCCTTCCTGATGAAACCTCGGCCCAGAAGGCAGAACTCATAGCTCTGACAAGGGCCTTAGACTGGGAGGAGGGAAAGACTGTCAACGTTTATATGGACAGCCGTTATGCCTTTGCTACGGCTCATGTACATGGAACCATTTATAAAGAAAGAGGACTACTTACCTCAGAGGGAAAAACCATCAAAAAGAAAGAAGAAATCCTAGCCCTACTAGAGGCTATATGGAAGCCCAAGGCAGTGGCATTAATACACTGCAAAGGACACCAGAAGGAAAATTCACCAGAGGCAAGGGAAAGTAGGGCGGCTGACCTACAAGCCAGACAGGCAGCCTTGGGACCAGTAAAACCTCTGACTTTTCTTGTAACTCTGCCGGCCCCAACCCTGCCCCCTACCCCTACGTACTCACCCGATGAAGAAAATTTTGCTAAAGAACAAGGGGGTACACAAGATTCCACAGGATGGTGGATTCTATCGGACACAAGGATTGTGGTCCCCGAGGCTCTAGGACGGGCCCTAGTTAAGGACACACACCAGGCCACTCACTTAGGACAGACCAAACTAATTGAACTGCTAAAAGCCAAATACTACATTCCCCACTTACATGAACTTATCAAGAAAATTACTACTCAGTGTGATGTATGTGCCCGAGTAAATCCGGGAGGGAACAGGTCTAGCCAGGTAGGAGTAAGACTCAGAGGGACTAGCCCTGGGGAGCACTGGGAAGTAGATTTCACTGAAATAAAACCCCCAGCAAATGGCTATGAATACCTCCTGGTGTTTATAGATACATTCTCTGGATGGGTCAAAGCCTTCCCCACTAGGTCTGAGACTGCTTTGGTGGTCACAAACAAACAATTACAGGACCTTGTTCCTTGGTTCGGCCTCCCTCTAATGCTGGGGTTGGACAATGGTCCTACCTTTACTGCACAAATTTCTCAGGGCCCAGCCAAGGCCCTGGGTATATCCTGGAAATTACACTGTGCCTATCGTCCCCAGAGTTCCGGACAAGTCGAATGAATGAACCAGACCCTAAAAGAAACCCTGACAAAGTTTATCTTAGAAACCGGTGAAAACTGGGTCAGCCTGCTTCCTTTTGTCCTTCTCCGTGTCTGATGCACACCCTATCAGAAAGGCTTCTCCCCTTTTGAAATCACGTTCGGCAGCCCCGCTCCCTTACTCCCCAGACCCTTGGATACCGTGCATGCTGCAGTCCATAACTATACACTCCTTAAGTCCTTACAGGCGCTCCAGTCTGTTCAATCCCAGGTACTCCAGCTCATTAAGGAATCTCGCAGACCAGCCGACACACCCCTTCCAGCCTGAAGACTCAGTCCTTGTTAAAAGGTTCGCTACCTCCGGCCTCACCCCCTCCCCCCAGTTGAAAGGGACACTACATGGTTATCCTGACCACACCCATCGCACTCAAGGTGAACAGACTAACGGCCAGGATTCATCACACCCACGTCAAGACTGCCCTGACGGAAGGACAATGGAGTGTCAAACACTCATCCCCCGATTCACTAAAGTTAAGACTTGTGCGCTCTTCGCAGTCACCACCCTCGCCACCCTAATCTGTGCTGTAAATCCCTATAGCAAAGCCCCCTTAGAACAAACAATACTAACCTACTGAAGAAATTAATGATTTTATTCCTGTAAATAAAACAAGGGGTGAATGTGACATGGTAAATACCTCAACCGTACCTCGGCTTTCTGCTGAAACTGCTCTCTGCAACCCTAATGTGACAGGCGAGCACTCCAATCCCATGCTATCTTGGCCCCTGCGACTTGTAATAAGTAACTAAAGTCTGTAATTTCCACCCTACCCACACAATGTGTAAACTAACGTTTATCTTGACTTCTGTGAACCACTTAAGTAACAATCGTAATGTCTGAAGCCCCTCACCCTCACCCCCTCCCTGGAAGTGGTTTACGGGCATAAAAGGTCTTGACACCCTACTTTTGGGGCCACGGGTTGGAGAGATGCGAGTCTTCCATGGCCGCGGGCAATGAAGACCCTGCAATTTGGCATACTTCTGTCTTGGTGTTGACTTTCTATGCTCGCTCCAGTACAACATAAGAGCGGCTGAAATAGTAAGGTTATTAATCCAAATCTGTAATACATGTTGTAAATACTGCATTGCATTGTTTATGTGTACTTTACATGCATTATGATATTATTTTTAAGGCATTTGTAATACTTGGTATGGCATTTTCAGATTATAATATTAACACATGATTATGGCAAAAAAGAAAATTTGGACATGTTAATAGTAAAAAAATTCAAATACTGGTGTGTGCTAACACCTTTTCTAATATTATAATGGTAAAAGCCACTGATTTGGCACTGAGGGTGCAGCAGGACATAGTTGTTAAGAACTTTGACTTTAGATTTAGGCAACTTGGGTTCAATTCTTGCCTAGCACAATTCACTTAACTTCTTTGTCCTCTAGCTGCCCTTATTTGTAAAAAGTAATTCTAATATATTTGAAAGGGTTGTTGTTAAAATTAATTTATATATCTATATATAAATTAATTTATATATCTATATATAAATTAATTTATATATCTATATCTAAATTAATTTATATATCTATATATATCAAGTATAGATATCTAGATATATAGATATATATATTGAGACAGAGTCTCGCTCTGTCACCCAGGCTGGAGTGCAATGGTGCAGTCTCAGCTCACTGCAACCTCTGCCTCCTGGGTTCAAGTGATTCTCCTGCCTCAGCCTCCCTTGTAGCTGGGATTACAGGTGCCAGCCACCACGCCTGGCTAATTTTTGTATTTTTGGTATAGACAGAGTTTCACCATGTTGGCCAGGCTGGTCTTGAACTCCTAACCTCATGATCCACCCACCTCGGCCTCCTAAAGTGCTGGGATTACAGGCGTGAGCCTCCGTTACCGGCCAAAATTAAGTTATTTTATTCATTTATTCAACAAACTTATTGAGTGCCTACCAATTACCAGGCACTATTTTAGGCTAATAGTTCTTAAAATATAAGAATACACACACACACACACATATGAGATGATTTCAACTTCTTAAAGAAACAGGCAAATAAGGCTATGTATGTCAGAGTAGCAGGGTAGGAACAATCCTCACTACAGCATGGTGTCGGTTGCTCAAATGTATCACCTTCCCTACCCCCACCCCCAATGCATTCATCATGGAAAGGAGGGGCCTATACGTTAAAATGAAATTTTTTTTTTTTTTTTTTTTTTTTTGGTAATGCATCAGGTCCCAAGAAATATTGGGGCAGTAACTATCTGGGTAAATATATTGTCAAAGTGGAAAGAAATACATTTCCTACGTCTTTGGCCCACCAGAGACTCCAGATAAATCAGTAAGATTTGTGTCGTCTTGAAGACTCTAATACACCTGCAACATTGCCAAGCAGCACATGGCAGTTCTTTGGGTAAGTTGGGAGGTGGGGTTGGGTAGTGTACAGTAGCAGAGGAATGAAAAACTGGTTACTCATCTCTGCTGTCTGAACTTGTTCCTAAGCATATATCTTGGATTCTACCCCCACTAATAGCTGAAATAAATCTGAAGAGAATTAAGGCTCTGCATGTACTGGGGTTGGGAGAAAGGAGCTAATTAAACAGCTCATATTCATTTCATACTCATTACTTCACCTGATCTACTCAGCAGTTCTATGGAATATTTTCCCAATATAGTACTTAAAGACAGATTGTGAAGTGAATGTATGTGTAATAATTACTTGGTTTGTACTTCTAGCCTAGAGATTCAAACATCACTTGAAATTTATCCTTTTTAAAGTTTTTTCAAGAATTTATTAAAGTGTTCTCTATTGCCTTTATAAGCCAACTGACCTGTTACTTTCAATTTTTTCTTTCTAGACTCTTTATTAATGTTGTGACACAAGTTAAACATATTCTTTTGAAAAAATGAGAGAATACAGATATGCAAAATAAAAAATTTTCCATAAATCTGCCCCTTAGAGAGAAACCAGTATTATTAAGCTTTTCATGCACATCTTATCCAAATTTTTTCTATGCACACATGTAACATATAAATATACCTATTTTAAATTGGGATATCATATATATGTGTGTGTCTGTGTACTTGTGTGTATATATATGAGCTTTTTCTATACAAATGGCAAAAATCCTGTACTAAAATGCAGAATTGCTTATGAAACCATAAAACAAAATCTAGTGAGATACCGGTGACAACAAGAACATCCAAAACCAATATCATCAAAAGGTTAAAAACAAAAAAAAATGAGTGAAAATATGACTGACTAGAAAATGCAACTTAAAATAAAAGTGAAGCCTTAAAATTATAAGAAAAAATAATTCAAGACAAAAAAACACTAAATGAGATAAGGCCACTTCCTGGACTGTCTTTACATCCAATGCATTACTTTAAATTTATTTCTTAAGTTTTAAAAATCTCTTCCAGACACTTTTCTCCTCATTGTCCTCTATCTCCTCCTCCTCCCTCTCCCTTCATTGTTATTGACATGCCTTTGGGCCATGCAATCTCCATCTTCCTGTGTAGGTGGAGTTTGTTCCTGGTGATTATTTCTGCTAACTTCCTGGCCTTCCATTTCTTCCAAATGTAGCCCTCCTCTACATTCTGAACACTTTCTTCATTTCCCTGGTGGGAATTTTCCATGTTGAAAGTTGTTTCTCCTTTTTTCTCTTTGACTGCAGTTACTCCTTGGAGAAAACAAAAGAGAAAATACTGAATGTGTACTCTTCATTCCAGTACCCATGTGCTTTCCCAAATCAGGGGGATGAGTGCAAAGGTCTCACCTTTCCTCTAATTCACTCCTCTATTCCCTCCAGGTTCTTGCCCTTCTCCCATACCTAAAGAGCACATATATATTCTCTCAGTCTCTCTCAACAATTTTTCCTTTAGGCCATTCTACCAGCCTCTCCCTGGACGAATGAAAGGTAAATAGGAGCAGTGTCTCCTCCTAGTTATGTTCTGGCATAGGCCATTTCCATCCTTTCAGCCCCAACCCTCGGAGATTGTAGTCCAGAGCATGGCACATAGTGATCTGCCCAAATCCCAGTCAGTTTCCTCTTCCTCTTTCCTTTCTTGAGCCTAATAAACATTTGGAGCCTAATAGACATTTGGACCTGCAGACAGAAGAAAGAAGAAAGTACTGAAGTGCTTGGTGAATGGACCAGTATACTAGACAAGGGCCTCTTTCAAGACTGAACACCCAACCCCTTCAAGTCTCAAAGGTCCTCTTCTGACCCCTGTTTCATCCCCGTCTCCTGCTATAAAATGCCCACCACATTGGATTAAGGGAAGTAGTTTCAATGACTTCTTAGTCTCAATTTATCCACATCTGCATCCCCTACATAACCAACATTTATTTTACATCCTTCCCCCTTCATCTCAATACTTCTCATCTTGGTGCTTATGCAGGACTCTCCTGCGGGCAGGGTGTAAAAGAAGTGAATTATTTACAAACTTCCCCCAGGTCTGTGTGTTCCCTCCTGACCCTCTTTCTTCAGTCCTTCCCTCCATCCCAAGGCACATCATTTTTGTTTCAAAATATTGAAGAGTCATCAAAGCAAACAGACCTGGATCTGCTTTAGTCTTCACCCTCCTTCCCTTTCACATGTACCCCCTTACACCACTACCACCAACGCACAGCTCCCAGTCCAGTTGCTCACACAGACCTGCTCCATTCCGGGAAAGTGTCTTTCTCCCCCTCATCCTCTGGGCCAGACACTAGCCTGTCTCAACAGAAAAGAGGAGTGCTGCAAAAATAAAAAAGACCTGAATAAGAGGAATTTACTTACACCTTGGCTCCTGGTCATGTGAGGGTCTCTACTAATGGCAGAACTCAATCTCCCAACCCCTGCACCCCACCTCTAGGCTGGCAAGCAGTGCAACAGAAAGCCCCAGACACTCGCACCATATACACACAGAGACCCACCTCCACCCCTTTGTGAACAGTACCTCAGTGCACACCACCCTGTCACTCTGGTCCTCACCAATCTTGAGGGGCCACAAGTGGCATCACCGATGGAAGGTTGGAGTTTGCCCTTCTCTGGTTACTAATGAAGGTCTGCACCCCCTATCCCACCAATCCTCCTACCCTCTATCCCACCAGGCCTTGCTTCTTGTTACCTGTCCCTCCTGTCACCACTCTTCCTCCTCACCCCACCCCAAGCCAACAGTGCTAACCAATTTCCTTGTTTTTGTCATGCTGTGTCAGGGATCTATAGTGTAATTTTCAGTAATTCTCAATACTTTCCTGCATAGTTTCTTTAAAAATCATAAATATAATAAAGCTATTTTCACTTGGGAGGAGAAAAGAGTTTCCTAAGTCCTATTTAATATTCCACTGGCTCCAGATTCAATTTTTGCATTACTTCTTTCACATTTCTTGGTCATTGTTCTACATTTTACTTTGGAAACTTTAGTTAGACGCAAGAGTTTTGAAAAACAGTTCAAATTTATGCTCTTAGGAAGAGATGTAACCACTTCAATGTAAATGTTACCTGAAAATTCTAAGGAGAGGAGAAAGGAGAAAGACCTTAATAGAGAATGTGGCATTATTGTCACAGATATAAAGTAACTATCAAGGTAGAAAAAGATTTTGCTACTGTCTCAAATCCTCAACAAGCTACATTTTGGCCTGTTTGGTCCCAAAAGTATATATGGAACACACACACACACACACACACACAGAGAGAGAGAGAGAGACAGAGAGAGAGAGCAAGAGCAAGAGAGAGAGAGAGTAGTCCAGATAAATGCATTATTTTATTTTATTTTATTTTATTTTATTTTATTTTATTTTTTTGAGACAGAGTCTCCCTCCATCACCCAGGCTTGGGTGCAGTGACACGATCTCAGCTCATGGCAACCTCTGCCTCCCAAGTTCAAGTGATTCTCCTGCCTCAGCCTCCTGAGTAGCTGGGACTATAGGCACATGCCACCACACCCAGTTACTTTTTTGTGTGTGTTTTTAGTAAAGACGGGGTTTCATCATGTTGGCCAGGCTGGTCTCAAGCTCCTGACCACAAATGATCCACCTGCCTTGGCCTCCCAAAGTGCTAGGATTACAGGTGTGAGCCACCAGGTACCTTTTTTTTGGTTTTCTTCGATGGAGTCTTGCTCTGTCTTCAGGCTGGAGTGCGGTGGTGCGATCTAGACTAACTGCAACCTCCACCTCCCGGGCTCAAGCTTCAGCCTCCCCAGTAGCTGGGACTACTGATGCATGCCACCAAGCCCAGCTAATTTTTGTATTTTTAGTAGAGAGGGGGTTTCACCATGTTGGCCAGGATGGTATTGATCTCTTGACCTCGTGCTCTGCCCGTCTCAGACTCCCAAAGTGCTGGGATTACAGGTGTGAGCCACCGTGCCCAGCCCAGATGCATTATTTTTTACCAATGCAGGCTTTGGTCCCAAGCCTTCATGTAGTCTTACATTGCTGAACTGAGATGGATAATCCAGTACAACTCCTCTAAAAGAATAGCATTCAGTGTTGGTTTATCCCCTCATTAAAAAATCTATTAACTACACAGTGATTATCAGCTGTAAATCATGCTAACACACTTGCATCTCCAAAACAACCACTTATGAATCACTTGCTATGTACCAAGTGCATTAATTGGATATTAGCCTTTAATTCTGCCAAAAGCTCCTTGAGGTATGTGATATCATTGTCCCAATTTTACAGATAGAAAAACTCAATATATCATTTAAATAATTTGTACAAAGTCACATAGCTAGTGAGTATAGAGCTGAATTTGAATACAGGTCTCTTTGACACCGCTACTTGTGGTCATAGCCTATAAACTGTATTGTTGTAGCCCAAATGAAATATCGGTATCCTTCAGGTATTCTTTCATAGACCTTTTATTCTTTCTTTTTTTTTCTTTTTTTCTTTTTATTTTTTAAAGACGGGGGTTTCACCATGTTGGTCAGTCTGGTCTTGAACTCCCGACCTCAAGTGATCTGCCCGCCTCAGCCTCCCAAAGTGCTGGGATTATAGGCGTGAGCCACCGTGCCCGGCCCTTTTATTCTTTCTTAAGATGTTTGTATTAGGTTTCTTTTGCCGCTTTAACAAATGACCATAAATTTAGTGGCTTAAAACAACAGAAATTTGTTATTTTACATTTCTGGAGGACAAGACTGTAAATTGAGTCTTACAAGGCTAACTTCGAGGTGTTGGCAGGGTTGGTTCCTTCTGTACCTTTCTTCTTCCAGCTTTGGTTCACTGCCATCATTTTTTGGCTTGTGGTTTTATTACCATAAGTTCTGCTTCTATTATCGTATTGGATTTTTGACTTCTGAAGTGAAATCTCCCTCTGCCTCTCTCTTATAAGGACACTTGTGATTGTATTTAGAGCCCACTGAATAATCTCCCCAACTCAAGATCTTTAACTTAATCACATTTGCAAAATCCCTTTTACCACATAAGATAAAATTAACCTAGTGCAAGGATTAAGACATGGATATCTTTGGGGGACATCATTAGCCTACCACAGTGTTCAAATGATCTTATGTTTTTCACTATCATATAGGTATTGACTCCCAAATCTGTATCTCCAGCATATATCTCTCTTTTGAGCTCCATGCTATTTTATCCTACTTATTTTGAACTTTGACATGTAAATATCTCACTTTGAATGAAATATAATCTTCTCCTTCAGTTCTCTCACTGCACCCCAAATCTCACTTTGGGTCTCTATCTATATTAATGACACCAAGGTTCAACTAGCTCCCCATGCCAGACATTCTTAGTGGTCACATCTAATCAACCACCAAGACTTGCTGTTTTTACCTCCAGTAAACTACTGCAACAGCTCCTTCCTGGTCTCTCTACCTGAAGCATTGCCCCATCACATAAAAGGATGACTCCAGAATACCATATAAAAATATATCACATTCAATAATCCTTAAGACAACTCTATAAATTTGATATTTCTTTGGAAATCCTCATTCTGCAAAAGCAGACGTCTCTAAGGCAAAAAGAAAGTGAATTGTATAGAATACTTTCACGTATTCTTATATAAGCTGTTTTTGGAGATGAAATCCGCTTGTGGAATGTTTAGAAGACTGGAGGAAAAATATGGCTCTTGGGAAACAACTTTATGTCCTGAGAGATTACTATATCCCTGATACATTTTTAGTGTGAATCCAGTTTCACCTCTGGCCCTTGTGTTACTTGTGTTACAAATTATTTTACTTTTACTTTGGAATTTTTGCTCTATTCCCATCCTTTTACTAGGTCTTGAAACATAGTGTACAAAACAAAGTTTCTGCCCTTATGATACTTATATAACACTCTTTTAAAAAATGTGGTAAAATTCACCTACAGGGAAATGCACAGACCTTAAGTGTGCAATTATATAAAATTAACTGTGTAAAATAGAGTATTTCTATCATTCCAGAAAGTTTTCTGTCTCTCTTCCCAGCCACCTGTCCTCCAGTAAGAACTTAGGTTATTTCTACAAATTTTTCTGTTATAGAACTTCAAATAATTGGAATCATACAGTATGTGTGATTTTCTGTGTCCAGCATCTTTCACTCAATATAAGGTTTTTAAGATTCATCCTTATAGTTTTATGGATTAATTGTTTATTCTTTTAAAAAATTGTTGTTGTCAACTTCGGCAAAGTGTCAAGATACAAAATCAATGTGCAGAAATCACAAGCATTCCTATACACCAACAACAGACAAACAGAGCCAAATCATGAGTGAACTCCCATTTACAATTGCTACAAAGAGAATAAAACACCTGGGAATACAACTAACAAAGCATGTGAAAGATCTCTTCAAGGAGAACTACAAACCACTGATCAAGGAAATAGGAGAGGACACAAACAGATGGAAAATCATTCGATGCTCACAGTTAGGAAGAATCAATATCGTGATAATGGCCATACTGCCCAAAGTTATTTATAGATTCAATGCTATCCCCATCAAGCTAACATTGACCTTCTTCACAGAACTGGATAAAAACACTTTAAAATTCATATGGAACCAAAAAGAGCCCGTATAGCTAAGACAATCCTAAGCAAAAAGAACAAAGCTGGAGGCATCACGCTACCTGACTTCAAACTATACTACAAGGCTACAGTAATCAAAACAGCATGGTACTGGTATCAAAACAGAGATATAGACCAATGGAACACAACAGAGGCCTCAGAAGTA
>CAUYLG010015878.1:0-14427 GCA_963573385.1 Cacajao melanocephalus
ATTGCAACTCCTGCTTTTTTTTGCTCTCCATTTGCTTGGTAAATCTTCCTCCATCCCTTTATTTTTGAGCCTATGTGTATCCTTGCATGTGAGATGGGTTTCCTGGATGCAGCACACTGATGGGTTTTGGCTTTTTATCCAATTTGCCAGTCTGTGTCTTTTGATTGGGGCATTTAGTCCATTTACATTTAGGGTTAATATAGTATGTGTGAATTTGATCCTGCCAAGCTAGTTTTTTAAAACGTAGATTATGTGCTATCAGATCAATAAAAATGTCAAGGTTTATGAGATTTGTTTTATTTACACTTTATATAAGGAAGATTGAGAAAACCTCAATTAATCTGACTTTGTAGAAGAATCTGACTTTGTAGAGGAAGGTTGTTAAAAAAAAAATCCTCAAGGCTGGGCATGGTGCTTCACACCTGTAATCCCAGCACTTTGGGAGGCCTGAGATGGTAGGATCTCTGGAGTTCAAGACCAGCCTAGGCAAAATATAGAGACCCTATCTCTACAAAAAATTACCCGGTAATGGTGACATGCATGTGTAGTACCAGCTGCTCAGGAGGCTGAGGTGGGTGGATCACCTGAGCCCAGGAGTTTGATTGTGCTACTGCACTCCAAATTGGGCAATAGAGTGAGGCCCTTAACCAAACGAGAAAAGAAGAATCATTAAATCACTACTATGTGTACCATTATTCCCCTAATATTTAGAATTAGACTGATTTATATTTGAAGTTCTCAAAACTTTCTGAGTTGCAGTTTCTTCATTTAACAATGGGCAGGAGGGGAATCTAAATTCATATATTTGATCTTTTGTAAGATAATTACATAAATGTCTTAACATAAATCTCTTAGCATAGCACCCAGGTTATATAAGAAAATTTTATTAGAGTTTGCTCACAAAACTGAGACAGGCAGTTCTCAAAGGGCAGGATTGTATGTCGAGGTAGAATTTGGTTCCAAGTTTCCTTGATGTTATCTATTAACATTTCTAGAGAAAAATACTAAAAATTGAAATTATGTCCACTAGAGGAGGTTACAGTGACTTTCAGAACTCCTTATATGAAACAAAATTAAATTCAATGATTTTTAAAAATTGCTCACATTTCTAATTAATCATGCACACTCCTGTGGTTCTTTAGAGAAATTACTAATAATAAACTCAAATCTAGCTCATGGCTAACTACAGTGTGCTCCTTCCCCTAGAATTTATATGGAGTGGCTCTGGCTTCCAAGAGTTTTGCTATTCTTTCATTTGCAGATGTATTTCACTACTGTTGCTGTTTCTGATACCCCTGGAAAGATCTGTGCCTCTGTTTGCTGTTTGTTTCATTTCTCTGCATTCTCTTGTTCCACACTAACCTCCTACTGCGTTATTTTTATCCTTCCTGATGGCTAATACAATTTACCCCCAGGCAGTTACTTTCTCTACCTCTCACCATTAAAGGATTTAGTTTCCCTAATGTCTCTGAACGTTGGAAAAAAGCCCAGGTCCCTGTGCAAATTCCTTGCCTTCCAGACCAAGTGGAGCCCAGTAGAGAGCAAAAACCTTTCACGTCGTCTTGACTTAAATGTTCCTGAATCGTCTGCTAGAACCAAAGTTTTGTAATCTCAATTTCATGGCTCTATATTTTATATCCATTGGCTTTATATTACATGATCCAATAATGTCTACTTTTCCAATACCCTTAATTTTTATCACTCCACATTGCTTTGTCTCTTATTATAGACAAATCTGAAATAGAAGATATTCCCATCAGCTCCCATGGCAGACTTCATGGCCTTTTAGGCAGGAAAAGGTATCCAGAAAAAAATTTTAAAGAGGCAAGAACAAAAAAGTATAATTGCCAATACAACCTGGAAGAGAGCAGAAACCAGGGCAGAAGGGACAGAAAGCATAACACAAAAAGAAAAATGATTTATATTTGTTGAGTCTTATGTTGCCAGAATCAGTGCTGGGTGCTTGGTATGTTTATATATGCATGTATATAAATAATACATGTACACATAAATATATGTGCATAATAGATACACACATATGTACACGTGTATTATACATACATAAATATATACACAAAGCATATATATGAACTCATTTAACTTCATAACAGTTCAGCAGGCTATATTTTACCTCCTTTAAGATAAATAAACTGTGACTCAAAGGGATTAAATTATCTACTCAAGATTAGATACCACCAAGTCTCAAACCTAGAATTCAAAGCCAGAGCTGACTTATTTTCCAGTGAAGCACCTGGCTCACACAACCTCAGTTTTTAAAATCAGTGTTAATGAAGTATGTCTTGAGCAGAGCCTGAAACAGTGATTTGACTGAATAGATTTATTGAGGGGATGCTGTCAGTAGAAAAAGATTGAAGGGGGAAAGGATGAGGCAAGCGAAGGAACTATGTAAGGATGTGTTCTCGCTAGGCTCTACCTGCAATCTGATCCCATGGGCAGTTCTGGAATATGAATTAAGCCAGAGTTGGACCCACCCTGAGGAAAGACAGCTGACTATTTGTATCCCCATGCCAGTTAGTCTTTGACTGTGGTTTGTCAGGAGGATAAGAACTGTGAACAGTTAGCCCCAAGTACCCACAGCACCTGGGGGATGGGTGCACTGATTATAGGATTTGGGAAGGACACAGATGATGAACTCTCAAGAAGACATAGTTGAAAGTAGTATATTTTAAAATGTAAAAATAGTTCATTTAAAAATGTAAAATGAAATGTAAGCTCATCTTCCTTCTGAAACTTGGATATAAAATCATAACGTGAGTTTTCCCTAGAGAATTCCACTTCTAAAATATAGTTAAGGAACCCGAAAAATATAAAACAATTGTCACAAGGCTCCAGTATTGAAATCATGCCTCCATAGAAGAAACATTTGTGAATTAGGAAGAGGTATCTTTTATGCAAAGAAATGAAGAACCAAATAATTTAAATACCTTGACTAAGATTTCAAAAATAATAAGTAATAGAGCCAGGATTTGAATCCAAGTTTATCAGACTCTAATTTTTCATCATCAGTAGACTATAAGTTTCCATTACAATAACATACTAAAACATTAGCTTTTGAACTGGGTAAATAAAAATATTGATTTCCTAGTCAAGATCATTATTTCAGATCATGGTGCCAAATCATTCCTGATTCATATTTGATTTGTTTTTCAAATGGAATTGCAGAACATATATTGTTTTAAGGAAAGCCAAAATTGCAGATCTAAAATAATGGTTTAAATTTTATTTTCTTTCTGTATCTGCTAGATAACAAAATTAACACTGTAGTTTCAGTGCCCATATAGAACTTTAGCTCAGTCTTCCTAATTATAAGCAAATAAATTATTGTGAAAGGTAGAATGTAATATGACTTTTTTTCTTTCTTTCTTTTTTTTTTTTTTTTTTTTTAGTTAAGAGACTCATCTTCTGAATATTTAGATTCCAAATGACTTGGTAAGGCAGAAAGTTGATGAAGTGCAATAAATAGACACAGTGGAAACATTTTTCTTAAACAGCCCAGTCTAAAACACTCATTCTTCAAGTAATGTCAAGATTGGATTAGCCTGGTTAGGAGTTCTATTTTCTAAATGAAATTTTGCACCTGAAATGTCAAAGTTTTTATCATGCTCTTGTCCTCTTGAGAAAAATAAGTAAACTATTTACTCTTTTCTGAATATTTGATATGAAGCATAAGCCATTTCCATAAGGGAACTAGATTTCTGCCTGATTTGCCAGTACTATATGCTGAGGATAGCAGAGGATCATAAAGCAATTGAATAATGTATATAAACAGTGTTTCAATCACAACTGTGTATAGTATTCAACATTTAATGTATTTCCCATTCAAGCATTAGACTCCTTAAACAGAAAGACCTTAGAAACAACCCAATTAACCACACCAGGTAGATGGACAGACATACTCTCATCACCACATACATGCTCACTGAAGCCACAGTTGATTGGTTGAATAAGCATTTGCATTTTCAGGTCTAACATTTTATTGGTGCTGATTAGTTATTTCAGTATTTTGAAAGGGAATAAGCAATTATAGCGAGTATAGGGTCAGGTGAAAGAGATGACAAAGAGTCTTAAGAGTCTGATGCACGCAAAGTGAGCAGGAAATCAAGAGCCAAAATCAAATAGGCAGGGAGAGGAACAGAAATGTCGCTGCCCTATGAGCTTTACTCTCTCCAATATCATAACACTTCAGGAAAGAAATGAACATGGAATGGTGTAACCTTTATTTTATGCTGATGTATCAAGCCTTATAAAGTACAATATTCAATTCTAGATCATTATTTCTGAGGGTCAGTCTTCTATTTAAATAAATATATGGGTAATATCCTGAAATATTCTTTCAGGAAAAAAAACAGTAGCTTTTCTGTAAGAAAAATGAAAATGAGACCTTTGGTGATAAGTGACTAGAACATGTATTTATTAAATTACCTGGGCAAACTAGTAACAGAAGAGGAGTTAGTGACAAGGAAATTCCATGGTCTGAGTCCTCTCTCTTCATGCCATATTTGTGCCACCTTAGATTTTCAGAGTCCAGTTCCAAAGCTACCTTTTCCATTAAGTTTTCCCTGATCTCTTTGGTCTAAAATAATCTCTCATACAATCTGGCTTTTTGTTCAGTATTTACTCTTCTGCTATATAAACAAATTCTTAAAATCTGGTGTAATATCTTGGTTTACGTTTATAACCCAGCATCCAGTTGAATATATAACATTTGTCATTGATAACCCTGTGGAAGCAAACCAAATTACAGAAAAAAGTGACTAAAATCCCAATTTGATGTACTAACATATAATTTATTTTTTAGAATATGGCAAAGATCACTAGAGCAATAACCAAAAAGTACTTGATAAATGTATAAAGCTCTAAAGGATATAATGTGGTGCTGCCATATGATCATCATTATTACCCGAATACTCACTATTGAACCAGAAGGGCAATCACAAAACTACTGTAAAAAGAATTAAGCTGCCCTGACAGAAGAAAATTTAAAGCATTACTTCTTTTTGAAATACTATTTGATCATCAAGAGACCTCTTATTTAATCATTTCTAAGATCTCCTATCATGAGGTAGAGCAAAGGGATTTGCTTGAAATAACTTCAAGGGCAATGCTTATAGTATCAAACTAATAAAAATTTACAATTCTAGGCTATTTCTGAGAGTACAGTAGCTACTGCTCAAGCTAATTAAGAGATGAGACTATGTAGGAGAATTAGAATTGCACTGTCACATAGGAGTCCAAAAGTAGAGTTCCAGATATTCACCAATACACTATAAAGTTATTTGATTTTACCCATTGATCCTCCTATAAAATGAGACCTTTATGACATTTTCAGTGTTTGACATATATAAGGTGTCTCAGTTAATGGCTAATTGAGGAAAACTTTATGTCTGGGGCCTGATGTAGAAAATAATTAGAGGAATGCATAATTCTACTTTCAAGGAATTTGAAAATATTAGGGGACACAGATCCATCTCTCTCTCACACACACACACAGAGGCATGTATACAAATACAGAAACTAAGGCAGGAAAAAGAAGTTTTAGGGACGTATTTGATTAATCATGATATATTAAAGGTATACTAAAATGCCAAAGAATCAGGAATGCAGCTATTAAAGTTTTACTTAGTTGATTAAAATGAGGTAGAATGGGTTTGAAAAAGCTCAAGCGAGGAAAGGAGACTTGAGAAAAGACAGGCTTGGAGATGTACTGGGGGATAGATACAGCAAACCATAATCTACCCATCTGACAAAGGGCTAATATCCAGAATCTACAAAGAACTTTAACAGATTTACAAGAAAAAAACAACCCCATCAAAAAGTGGGCAAAGAATATGACAGACACTTTTCAAAAGAAGACATTTATGCAACCAACAAACGTATGAAAAAAAGCTCATCATCACTGGTCATTAGAGAAATGCAAATCAAAATCACATTGAGATACAATCTCATGCCAGTTAGAATGGTGATCATTAAAAAATCAGGAGACAATAGATGCTGGAGAGGGTATGGAGAAATAGGAACACTTTTAAACTGCTGGTGGGAGTATAAATTAGTTTAACCATTATGGAAGACACTGTGGCAATTCCTCAAGGATCTAGAAATAGATATACCATTTGGCCCAGCAATCCCATAACTGGGTATATACCCAAAGGATTATATATCATTCTGTTATAAAGACACATGCATACATATGTTCATTGGGGCACTGTTTACAAGCAAAGACTTGGAACCAACCAAAATGGCCATCAATGATAGACTGGATAAAGAAAATGTGTCACATATACACCATGGAATACTATGCAGCCATAAAAATGGATCAATTCATGTCCTTTGCAGGGACATGAATGAAGCTGGAAACCATCATTCTCAGCAAACTGACACAAGAACAGAAAACCAAACAGCGCATGTTCTCACTCATAAGTGGATGTTGAACAATGAGAACACACAGACACAGGGAGGGGAACAACATACACCTGAGACTGTCAGGGGCTGGGGTACTAGGGGAGGGATAGCAGGAGGTGGGGCGATTGGGGAGGGATAACATTAGGAGAAACACCTAATGTAGATGACAGAGGGATGGATGCAGCAAACCACCATGGCATGTGTATACCTATGTAACAAACCTGGACAATCTGCACATGTACCCCAGAACTTACAGCAATACTTAAAAAAAGAAAAGAAGAGATGATACATGCAGTGGTGTGATAGAGAAGGAGAGTGAGGCACAGGAGACACTGTGCACAAAATATGATTTAGATATTATTCCATGTTACTGTCATTAGAGGAGGGAGTCAGGGATTGCAGGTTTCTCACTTGGATTTTGCTTGAGTTAGTTTTGGCTGAATAAAAATCACGAAATCTTAATGATGTACAATAATATGCATCTATTTCTTGTTCACACACTGCTATTGTATATTGAGCATGACTGGGATTGACTCGGAGCATCAGGTTTGGTCCAAATGTGCTTTACATGTCTCTCAGCCTTCTTTGACTATCACCTGCCTGAAGCATCTTCTCATGAAAGGAAGGTGCATAAGAAATGGCCTTTTAAGCTTTTGATTGCGCCATACACACCACTTTCGCATTAACCAAAACAAGTAATGTTGGCAAAAGCAGAAGTCAAGGGGTGGTAAGTGCACTTTCTATGAAGCCATAGCAAACGTGTATATATGATACTACTCCAGGCAGGTGAAGAACTGAGTCCAATAATTCAATTTATAGCAAGCACTGTGCCAATGGTGGAAGAATTTCTAAGAAAATGAATTAAAATAAATAGTATGATTTGAGCATAGACAAATAACAAATAGAATTTGGATTTAGGCATTTTAAGGTACCTGTAGCACCTGAGATCACTGTTGAGTAGATAGTTGTATATATTGACTGGACTGTTAAGAGAGTCATATCTGTATTGTGAACACAGATCAGAAGTTGTCAGTATGGATATTCACAAGAGTCTGTAGAATGAAAAACAAAGAGAGTCTGGGGGGAAGAAGTCTAACATTTAAAGGATGAGCAGCAGCACAGAGGAAAATGAGATAAATGGTAAAGATATAAGACAAAAAGAGAGTGACTTTATGTGCTTAAACTTCATAAGGGTCCAGAGGAGAAAGGACTCTGAATTCCCAATCGGATTTAAAACTAAAAAAGCACTCATGGCCTTTAACAGAATCATTTCAACATTTTAAAGTTAGAATACAGTTCATCTTAGGAAAATTACTACTGTCAGTCATTCCAGCTACCCCAGCGTTATCTATTTCCTCACTCCTTTCATTCCCTTCCTTTCCCTTTCAGTACAAAAGCAAATCTGTGTCTTGTGTTGGTGCAGTTCTCTACAACTTTAGCACACAGACTACTACAGTAACTACCGTATTCTACAAGAACTTCCCTACCTCCACTCCTGCCCCCATCACAATCCATTTTCACATTACAAACAGACTAATCCTCAAAAACAACGATCAGATTATCACAGTATATACTTCCCAATGTAAAATACCACTCCACACCACCAATATCTTGGCATGGGAAATCCGATGTAGTTTGACCTCTCCCAGTCTCATCTTTTACTACTCTGCTTCCAGGCCAATATATTTCACCCATTTTGTCCTTATATAACTAAGCCAATCATTCCAAGATCATTCCCGACTCAGGACCTTTGCTCTAGCTGTCCTCTAATCTGTAGTGTCTCCTCTGCTAGATAACTAATTTCTTATTATCTGAGATAATGTCTACCTGAAAATTCTCTTTTCACAGATTTCATATCCTGAACTTTCTAATAATTGCAATATCAGCTTAAATGAAGCCTTCCCTGAACATTGACATGATTAGCCTGTTAGTCACTGCTCTGCTTATGTCATAGGCATAAACCTATTTTAATTATCTATATTGTACTTGTTAGTATGTGATTTTGTTTTATTTTTTGTTTCTCCAATATTCATACAGATATATTGCCCTATTCACAAATTATATTCGTATCTCCCAAACATAGAACTGGATCTCACACATAGTAAGTATTAATAACTATTTGTTAAATAAATGCAGTTTTGCATTAACTGCAATGAGTGGAAAAATAAACAGGATCAAAGAAACTGGAAAACCTATGTATAAGAAATAAATAGTAAAAGCTTGACTGAAGCAAAAAGGAGGGATGATGCAAACCTGTAGGTAATAGCTTTATCCATTCATTTATATATGTATGCATGTATTTGACGGAAGTAATTTTAACATTTTTAAATGCTGGTGGGAGTAAAAGTTGGGAGAACAAATAAAACAGAAGATACAAGAAATAATGAGAAAGAACAGCTCTTGAGGACGTGAAAGCTAGTATATCTAGAGTATGAGTGGAGTTATCAGCCATTGAGAGAAAAAAGACACTTCTTTCACTTAAACTGGCAAGAAGGACAGATATAAATACTTAATTATTTTTTCTTTCTCAAAATTACTGTATACCTACCATCACACAATCTACTTTTCTCATGTTTCATGCATATTTTCCTTTCTCATTAGAGATTCTCATATAGCATCACTTTATTGGCCTTGTAAGTGCCCTTCATAAAGATGTATTATATTTTTTTAACCAGCATGTTTTGACAACAAGAAGTTTGTTTTCAGTCATTTATTATTATAAATAGAATTATAACCAAGTATATATAAAATACATGTGGAATATATATATATATATATATAGTTTTGCATGGGTCTTTGAATACTTCTATGATAAAAATTTCTATAGTTGAAGTAATTAAAGACTTTTAAGAAATATATTGTAAAATTAGCCTCCAAAATAGTTTCTACCTCCAACTCTGTTTCCTTCTACTTTTATTAAGGATAGGTATCATCTATTGAAAATGTTTCTAATTTGATAGACTATTGTAGTTTCTTTTAATGGCAATTTATTTTTAGTAAAGTTGAAATTTTTGCATATATATTATCCATTTAGATTTCTTTTGTGAGTTATGTGTTCATGCCAGCTGTCTATTTTTGTACACTGGCAATTGCTTTTTTATGACTTCTCGTAGCTTTTTCTGTGTTTATATGATATGTAAGAATAGCATATAATAAATTATTATTCATAGATTAACATATCATGGCAATATACAGTCATCATATTATATAGAACAAGGGGAAAATTACTGCCAATTCGATATGACAAACCATTGACTTTAAAATTCATCCCATTTCAAGAACGTTAAATTGTGAAAAAGATAGTGTATTGTTATGATGGGCAAATTCATGAACCTTAAAGATGCTGTATGAGCCAAGGTTCTCTAGAGAAACAACTGATAGGATACATATAGAAGGAGATTTATTACAGAAATGACCCACAGAATTACAAAGTCTAAAGAGTCCCATAGCATGCTGTCTGCAAGGCGGAGAACCAGGAAAGCTGGTGGTGTTAATTCAGTCCAACTCTGAAGACCAGAGAACCAGAAGGCCTTGCTGTAAATTCTGGAGTCCAAAGACCTGAGAACTAGGAGCTCTAATGTTCAAGGGCAGAAGAGGGTGCATGTTCCAGCTCAAGAGAGAGAGAATTCATTCTTCCTCCTCCTTTTTGTTCTACTTTAGCAAGATCTTGACAGATTGGATGAGGCCTACTCACATCGGTGAGGGTGGATCTTCATTACCTTGCCTACCTGTTCAAATGCGGATCTCTTCAGGAAACAGTCTCGCAGACACATCCAGAAATAATACCTTACCAGCTATCTAGGCGTCTCTTAACCCAGTTAAGTAGGTAAATAAGATTAACCATTACAGATGCCCATACTCAAATCCCCAGAAAATGTGAGTATGTTATGTTAACATGGAAAAAGAGACTTTGCACATATAATTAAGGTCACTGAATTTAAATTAAGATGACTGTAGGTTATCCAGATAGGCCCTAGGGAATAACATGAGTTCTTAAATCAGAGAACATTCTCTGACTGGAAACAAAAGTGATGTGGCAGGAGACCTGAATGAGATCCCAGGGATAAGAATTTAGTGTGTCATCGCTATCATGGAGAAAGATGTGATAAGAGACACTTCTAGGACCTAAAGGTAGCTCCCAGCTGATAGCCCACAAGGAAAAAGAGATTCCTGTTCTCCAACTACATACAAAATTCTGCCAAAAACATGAAAAAAAAAGCTTGACAAAACATACATTTTTCTCAGTATCACATTACACCTATTTTAAAAGTGACCACATAATTGGAAGTAAATCACTCCTCAGCAATTGCATAGCATTTCACAGGTTTAAATAAAATATTGGTTGGCTGCTTGTTTGTTATTTTAGTCCCTTATTCCTTCCTGTCTCCATTGTTAAGCACAATTATTGGCATAAAGGAGGTTTTTAAGACCCATTTTTAGACTGCATTCTAGCCTGGGCAATAGAACAAGAATCCCGTTCTCTCTCCCTCTTTCTCTTCCTCTGTCTGTCTCTCTTATATTCTTTTTTTTTCTTTCTTCCACTCTTTCTTTCTTCTTTTCTCTTTTTCTTTCTTTCAAAAAAAATAAAAAAATAAAATAAAAGATAACTAATGAGTACTAGGCTTAATATCAGGGTGATGAAATAATATGTACAACAAACCCCCATAACACAAGTTTACCTATGTAACAAATCTGCATTTGTACCCTTGAACTTAAAAGTTAAAAAGTATGTTTCAGCTTATATAAAAAGGAAGGAGAGGGGCCAGGCCAGTACTTGTGGTATTATTCATCTATCCCTTCAACAAATATAATTCTGACCATACACTGGTGGATTTATGGGCTATAGATGTAAGAGGAGGCTGGAAGGATGGCTAGGGAGTGGAAAGAACGAAACTCACAAAGTCATAGACAAAGAGATTGTGTCTGTGTTCAGGGGACTTTGAGTGGCTTAGTGTGGCCAACTTTCAGAGTGGAAATGCACAGAAACTCTTGTGTAGCTTTAGTGTTGCTAAGCAGCAGTAACCTGGTGTTCCAGGTATGCATCTTTCTGTTTTTGGGACTTGAGAGCCATTTGAGGACACTCTGCAGTCTTGGAGGAGAAAAGAAGAGAACAGTCACAGCACAAAGAACAAGACAGAGTGACAAGGCAAAAACTAGTCCCAAGGGGACAATGCCAGGGCTCAGTAATTGTTTCTACCTCCTCAGTTCCCGGAAGCACAAGGTGGAGGTTGACTCATAAGTGTGAGTTAGACGGTACTTGAAGTCAGAGCATGACACACAGAGAAGCTGACTTCATGGTGGGTCCTCAGAGCCACTGAGTCATAGCTCCTGAAATATCCCCTTACCAGGGACCGTGTAAGCCAAAGCCCAGGAGGGGAGGTGGTAATGCACTGGTGAGAGTATGGACAGACAAGCAGGCGAGGCAGAGTCATGCCAGCATTGAAGGGCATGTCCCAGGTCAGCTGCTGCACACAGGTGCACAGTGGCACAGCCACCTCATTTAGGGGTTTCAAATGCCCACACCAGGCTCTTTCTGCTCCGTATTGCCAGAGGATACCTATTGCTTAGAAAATGGAGTTTTAATGCATTGTGGAGTGGAAGGGGTTGAAGAAAGAGATCCTTTCAGCATGTAGGGCTGCTGCTTGGGTGGTCTGGTGTTGGCAGGGCACTGGAAGGAGGAGCTCTAGGCACTCAAGGTAAGAAGAATGTACTAGCTGGAATGGAAAGAGAAAAGACAGGGAGGGGCACATAATTAAAAGTGAAAGAAACATACACTTTTTAGGAACATGTTTTCTACTTTCCAGTGGCCTTTAGATTTGGTTTGGAACGAGGACAAGCACCACTAAGCATCATTCTGACGCTCTTCAGTTCTCAAAGGGGCAAGTCAGCCATGGAACCATAGATATCACGCATAGCTTCCAGTGCTGTGAAATTGTGCTCCAAGACATACTGCATGGGATGAGGGGGCCATGAGGGCATCTGCACTGGCCACATGCCTGTTTATTCTCACAGCCTTCCCCACCCTGGCCCTGCTCTGCCTTGCATCACCACTTCTCATTTTCACCTCCTCTCTGCTTCAGTGGCATCTCCAGAGGAGGCTTGCATCTACTTTGTGGCTCCAGCTCACTATGGTTCCAGCTTCTGCTGGGTGACCCACTGATGGTAGCAGCTTCCTGTTTGGTTAATCTCTGGGTTGACATGTTCCCTTGTTGCTTGTGTTAAACTCTCTTTGTTTAAAATTCCTGGAGTGATTCCTGTTTTATAGACTTGCCCTTGACTGATACAGTAGTCCTACTTTTATCTTGGGGTTTCACATAAAATTTAATTAGGAATAAAAATTTCTATTGGATAAAAGAGACTAAGAAACATTTGAATATGACAATTCTTGTTTGGCCCAAATGTAGATGAAAGACCCGAAGACCAAAGATGTTAATAAGTAGAACAAATACACAGTGGGAGGTTTGCTAGTTGTCCCTTTATTGGCTTTTAAAAATTACTAAATAAAGCAAGTAGTGCAGAAGTATCTAAAGTAAAAATAGAAAGAAAGTCCTACATCCAGGGCTCACGACCTTGAGGTAACCACAGTTTGGTTTTGTTGGCTTCTTGACTTTCTAAGTAGACACATGCACACACACACACACCCCACATATACTTACACTTATGCATACACATTTTTAAAATAGGGTTACTCTGTACATCTTGATCATCAACTTACTTTTTGTTCATAGAAGAGTATATTATGGATGTCCTTCCATGTTAGCACCTATAGATCTACTTCATTTATGTTAGCAGCTGCATTACATCCTGTTGTATTTAGGTTTTATAACATTATCTGATGAATTCGAGCTCCCTATTAGCTAACAGTCATTTTTTGCTATTACCAGCAAATAGGTATTTCACTATTACAATCTGTTGCAATTACAAAGAAAGCTGTGGTGATTTTCCCTGTACCATGCAGCCAGCTTTGTGCTTTGTATCTGTGTAGAGTGGATCCCAGGAAGCAGAACTCCTGGTGCAGAGGTTAGGAACCAAAATGCTTCCAAAAGGCTGTTCGTATTACATTCCCACCAATGGTGAGACAGCTCATTTTCCCACATCTTCACTAACAGTGGACATTTTTCTTTTTCACCACTTGAGAGAAGCTCTCTGAGGATAAGTTAAGAAGCATTCACAGGCCTGCCTTAAAACAGCCACCAGCAAAGGACAGCACCTTTGACAATGACAGAGTAGCAAGAAATTGCACTTCATGCACTACAGTGGGGATTTCTTAACAGATGTAAGAAGTAGACTTCCTCATAGTCAGTCTTGACTTTGTATGTGCATGTTGACTGTGTCTGCTAGCAATCCCATTGTTCCTGATAGGAAGTCCAATTATAAAAATGAAACTAGATGTAGATCTAATTCTTGTTGTTTTGGAGGTTGTCTTGTCTCTTGGATAGCTTTTTGTTTTGTTGCTTATTCTGCAGTTTTGCTCTAATGTATTTAGGCAGAATTTTTTTTTAATCCTGCATCTAACTCAGTGTGACTTTTGATCCTGGGGATTCATGCCTTTCTTCAGGTCTTGAAAATTCTCTCTCATGGCCAGGCACGGTGGCTCACGCCTGTAATCCCAGCACTTTGGGAGGCCAAGGAAGGTTGATCACAAGGTCAAGAGATTGAGACCATCCTGGCCAACATGGTGAAACCCCATCTCTACTAAAAAATACAAAAATTAGCTGGGCGTGGTGGGGCGCACCTGTAGTCCCAGCTACTCAGGAGGCTGAGGCAGGAGAATTGCTTGAACCCAGGAGGAGGAGACTGCAGTGAGCCAAGATTGCGCCACTGCACTCCAGCCTGGTGCCTGGCGACAGAGCAAGACTCTGTCTCAAAAAAAAAAAAAAAAAAAAAAATTCTCTCTCATGATCACTGTGAGACTTGTCTTGGAAGAGTCTTCCCTAGTGTTGAGATCATAATTATCTTTCTTCAAACAGAAGCCCATGTCCCCCATGGTTAAAGTAAAAGAGAAGT
>CAUYLG010015879.1:0-68895 GCA_963573385.1 Cacajao melanocephalus
TTTGTGGTGCTTTTCTGTCTGGGAATCTCTGGTCTGGCTTCCCTCTTCAGTCCCTTTTTCAATCAGCTGAATGGGCGACTCTGCCTTCCCGGAGCTCCAAACGTCGACCAAAAGGGGACCCAGTCCTGTTTACTCTGCACCAAGAACCGCCACGCCAGGGTGCCGGCAAAACCGCTGCGCCAGCCACAAGAGTCACGCTGGCGACCCGTGGGGCTCCTCTGCTGGGAATCTACTGGTCCGTGAGCAACAAAAATTCATCTGAAAGTGTGGCATGCACTCGTTCTCTGTGCTTTCACTGGGAGCTACAATCCTGAGCTGCTAGTAATCGGCCATCTTGGATCTCTCTCGGATTGCCTCTTCAAATTAATTTTGTTTTTATAATTATTGTTTTATGCAAATATATACATGGTTCCACAGTCTAATCTATGAAACAAAGTATATGCAAAAAGTTTCACTTCTGTCCTTGACTCATATACTGTATTGTCTCCATCCCTTTAAAGATAACCTTTTTCCCCCTAATTTTATGGTTTACTTTTTCTTTAATTTTTAAAATACAAGCAAAATACTTAAGTATTTTTATTCTCTATGTCCTTAGCAAATTAACCTTAATTGCTTCAAATAACAATATACTTTTGATTTGACTTGTTTTCTTAATTTCTGGGTCTCACATGCTAGGAAATATGCTCTCAGAGGGTAGGGATTTTTGTTTCTTTTGCCTTGCTATATTTCCACCACTGGTCCATAATAGATACTCAGTAAATATTTTTGTGAATAATTGCATTGTGCATTCATGGTGTTTTATCTCAATGCAAATTAAAATTCATTAAAATAGAAACCATTACTAAATATTCCAATTAAGAGTGACAAAAAGAGCTCACATTAGCATTGTAAATGTTTATTTTTTCTTTGTGTAATAATCTTTCCCAGTAACTTGTGAAAAGTTTCTTACACGGAGTTACAAAATGTTCTTTGTAAATTAACAATCACTGAATATCTGTTTTTCTCATCAGTCATATGAATAGTATTTTCCCCAACACTGTTAACTCTATGCATATGTATTCTTATGTACATGGATTTGTGAAGGTGGTTCAGTAAAGATTTTTAAATCTAATAGTGAATGGTGAATGTTTAAATGAATAAAGTATGTGTTGTGGGAATAGAGAGTATTTGGGAACTTTTTGTTTTGAACTTTTCTTCAGGAGTACATGTGCAGGATGTGCAGATTTGTTACATAGGTAAATGTATGTCATGGGGGTTTGTTGTACATATTATTTCATCACCCAGGCATTAAGCCTAGTATCCGCTAGTTACTTTTCCTGATCCTCTCCCTCCTTATACCCCCCACCCTCTGGGAGGGTCCAGTATATGTTGTTCCCTTCTATGTGTCCATGTGTTCTCATCATTTAGCTCCCATGTATAAATAAGAACATGCCATATTTCTGTTCCTGTGTTAGTTTGCTAAGGATAGTGGCCTCCAGCTCCATCCATGTCCCTGCAAAATGCATGATCTTATTCTTTTTATGGCTATGTAGTATTCCGTGTTGTAAATGTACCACATTTTCTTTATCCAGTTTATTATTGATGGGCATTTAGGTTGATTCCATGTCTTTACTATTGTAAACTGTACAGTGAACATACATGTGTCTTTATAATAGAATGAGTTATATTCCCTTGAGCACATACCCAGTAATGAGATTGCTAGTTTGAGTGGTATTTCTGCCTCTAGGTCTTTGAGGAATGGCCACACTGTTTTCCACAATGGTTGAACTAATTTATACTCCCACCAACAGTGTAAAAGTGTTCCATTTTCACTACAACCTCTCCAGCATCTGTTATTTTTTTACTTTTAATAATAGGCATTCTGACTGGTGTGAGATGGTATCTCATTGTGGTTTTGATTTGCATTTCTCTAATGATCAGTGATGTTGAGCTTCTTTCATATGCTTGTTGGCCGTATGTATGTCTTATATTGAGAAGTGTCTGTTCATCTCCTTTGCCCACTTTTTAACGGGGTTTTTTCTTGTAAATTTAAGTCATATTTGGGAACTTTCTGTACTTTCCACTCAATGTTGCTGTGAACTTAACAAGCCTGTTAACCTAAAACTGCTCTAGAAAATAAAGTCTTGGAATCCATGGCATGCCTACGGCATTGTAGTGATGTCACTTAGATTTGTGCTATGTGTCTTTCATGTAAAATTGTTGCATTTGTATATGATGTCATTAATGTTCATTGCACATGCAGAAATCAGTTTTCTTCAGTTAATATTAAAGTAAAACAAGCAAATGGAATATCCCAGAAATAGAACTGTGTATGTGTATGGTTAGGTTGAACCATGGGAAAAGATTGATGTCATACCATGTTGCAGTTATATAAAGATAGCATTGCAGATTATTGGGAATATTAAAGTTATTTCAATAAGTAATGTTTGAATAATGAGTTAGGATTTGGAGAATGAAACTAGATTCTAACCTTTCACCTTACATCAAAAATAAGCCAGATGTATTAAAAAACTGATAAATGTGAAACTGTACCAAAATTAGAAGAAAATATAGGTGATTACTTAGTAGAATGTATTAGAACTTCTGATAAGAACCTATCAGTTACCTTAATGTAGTCTGATCAGACCTTGATTTTTTAAGATTAGTAATGGAGGAAGAATCTGATGAGAGGAACTACTCAAGTTATAACTTTGGCTCTTACTTCCAGATATCTTTCTTCTCTGTGGGAGGGGTCTTACTATTTGCTGCTGCAGTTGCGTGTATGTGTGTGCGCATGTGTGTGTATGCATGTGCGTGCACATGCTGCTGTGTGCTTGCACTTCTTAGCACTCTTTTTTTCTGACTTTCCGGTGGCATATGCCTTTCCTTTTGCTTCCTACAAAGCTGAAACAAATTTTGGGTGGCTTTGTATCCTTTAATCTATAGAAAAAGGATGCATAGACATAAAAAATGCAGTTGGATAATCTGGTTTATCACATCAGTTTACCAGTTTGGTTTTGTGGTTATTTATAATTCTCTGTCTGTTGCGTTATTTCCCTGTGTCAAAAACCATCTTTGCTTATTATTGGTCATTAACTGATTCCAGACCGTATACTAGAGCTAAGAGACGCGGTCTAGCAAGCTAGAGTTTTATTTGACTGTATTTTAGGATCATTTTGGCTGCAACTAATAGAATAACCAAGTTCAAGTGGCTTGAACAATAGGAGTTTAATATTTGAAAATGCATTACCATAAGTCAGGGACTAAGTGGTTTTAAGGTTAGTACAAATGTGTAGGTCTCCATGTTAGCTTTCCTTTCATTGGCTTTCTACTCAGGGTTGGACATGGCTGCAGTAGCTCCAAGTGTTGTATTCTCCCATGATAACATCAGAACTTAGGAGATTGGAGGGATGATGTTCTTTTATCTCTGTCTCTCTTTCTCTATTTTATTAGGGAGGACACTGACAGATTCTCATATGTAAAATATGTATGGAATAAACATTTTACATAAGAAATACAAATAGTTAATATAAGTTTGAGAATTTGTAATCTTAAAGTTATAATAAATTTATATCAAAACTTATTACATTTTACTTTTCAAATGGTACAAATACATATAAAAGTGATAGTGCTGGTGAAAATGTCTTGATTTAGGTACTCATAATACTGGTGTGGGGAGGGTTGGGAAATTAGCCGGGCCAAGGCTCTATTTGCTGATTATCTGCAGTCAGAGGTGTGGGACTCAGAGGAGGGGCCTAAGGCTACAGCTGCATCTTGATCAGGCTTTCTCCAACCCTCCCTCAGCCCCACCTGATCTCCATTCTCTGTCATCAGGGCCAACACATGAGACCCCACCTCCCGGCCTGCCAGCTCTAGACCTGTAGGGGCATAAAGCCCTTCCTCCTTAGGTCTAAGTATGTGGGGCTCTGCTTTGGCACTGCCCCACAGAAGCCACAGCTTCTTTATTTTGTTTCTGTTGTTTTGTTTTTAACAACTATACTATTGCTTCTTGGCCTTTTGGCTAAGATCAAGCGTAGTAACAACTATACTTCGCACATGTAAAAAAAAATACATAAATAAAAGTTGTTCCAGAAAGCAACTTGACTCTATGTATCAAAAGCCTTATAATCATGTGTCTGTCTCTAAGAAACTGTCCAAAGGAAATCGTCAGAAGTTATCAAAAATATATATTGAGGGATCTAGCTGTCTTTATAATCAGTAAAGTGTTTATATGCTATAAACATTCCGTAATAGGGATATTTAGGTGAAAGAAATTCCATTCTAATTTGCCAAAGCAAAAAGGAAATGTATTGGGTCACATAGCTGAATGATCTAGAATTGTTCAGGTATGATTGGATTCTTATGCTTGAACACATGTCATAAGAATTCTGACACTTTCTCTCAACTTTGCTTTCTTTACTGGCCATATTCTCAGACTGATTCTGACTGTATGGCTCTCAGCATCTCTAGGTCAAATCCTGCTAGTCACAACAGAGAGCTTATTTTTTCCAGGTGTTCCAACGAAAGTCCTGAGTGGGATTCATATTGGTTCTAATGGTTCTGACATGGTCACGTGCCTACCTCCAACCCCTCACTGTGACCACAGGAATAGGGATATTCTTATTGGCTAGGCTTCCTCAATTCAAACGTACATATCCACAGAGGGGAGGAATGGGGAGACTATGACATGACTACAAAAAAATAATGTTCAAAATGATGGCCTTGAACTTACCAGTAAAAAGTTAACACATTTAAATATACTTCATTTGGTCAGGCACAGTGGCTTATGCCTGAAATCCTAGTATTTTGGGAGACTGAGTTGGGAGGATTGCTTGAGTCCAGGAGTTTGAGACCAGCCTAGGCAACATAGGTGAAATGCTGTCTCTATTAAAAAAAAAAAAAATGGCTGGGCATGGTTGCCCATGCCTGTAATCCCAGCACTTTGGGAGGTTGAGGTGGGTGGATCATGAGGTTGAGACTAGCCTGTCCAATGTGGTGAAACCACGTCTCTGCTAAAAATACAAAAAATAGCTTGTCATGGTGACCGACACCTGTAAACCCAGCTACTTGGGAGGCCAAGGCAGGAGAATTGCTTGAACTCAGGAGGCAGAGGTTACAGTGAGCCAAGATCTGCCACTGCACTCCAGCCTGGGTGACAAGAGCAAGACTCCGTCTAAAAAAAAAAAAAAAAAAAAAAATTCTCCCCAAAACTTCATTTGATAAGGCAGTTTATTTTAGGATGTTTTCCATTAAAATTGCTTAAAATTAGAATGTTTTGATACTAAAAGAAGCAGTCCTCAGTAGTCTGGAAATGCCTGTATTTTCTGACATTGTTGGATAAATTATGTGTTACTAATTCTGTAGTTTTTTTAAAAAAGGAAATTTTAATTAATATTACAGTGAACATGACTAGTCTAGATTATTGGGTAACAAAGGGCTAGTGACTTCTCGGAAACTGAGTCTTTGCTTGATGGAAGATACTTGTTAGCTTCCTTGAGGAGTAAAAATGAGGAGAACTACAGAATAATGAATATTAATTAGGTGGTGATGACAGGTAAGGCACACCCTAGTGAATTGACACAGTACATACAATGTATTCATTTTGTTTCTTTGTAGAATATTATTTTTTCTTCAGTCTTAATCTTCCAGTATCACTTTTTATGGATTTAGAATAGAATTGGTTTTCTTTTTGTTTAGTCTTTTATTTTTCCTTATCAATCTTGTTACACAGTAAATCTTGACAAATTAATTTTTATACATTATATTTTGGGTTTTATTAATATTGTCCAGATTTTTAGCCAGAGTTATTCTCTGAATGCTGAGTGCCACAAAACTTTCTCATAATCCTCAATGTCTGTGTTCATTCAAAATGTTTCTTACAGTAGCAACTCCAGAATTTACTTTGGTATGATCTGTCTTATGGTCTAAATTATAGACCTTTATTTTATCTCACAGTCATGTATGTATTTTAACGTAGTTAAGTAGGAAAATTCTTATTGGTGACTAGATGAATTATATAAGAAAATTCTTATTGGTGACTATACTAAAATGATGAGTACTAATAGAAATGAGAATCATGTGTAGTTTATTACAATATTTATGTATAATGAAATAAAAGCCCTATAGTGGTTATGAAATTGGTATCCAGCTTCTCTTTCCAAAGAAAGTGGTAATGACCTCTAATCAGTGTGCCTGCAGAACAGTTCTAATACTGTTTTAGGTCTCCTTCCCATGTCTCACTCTGAAATGCCTCCATCTTGCTTCAGGGTCTTTATTGTTGAATTTGCATATGTGTATGTTAACTTAAGCTGGTGCTCACAGTTTAACGTGTAAGTGTTGTATTTCCTCCTTGGCTCCTTCTCTATCTTCCTGATGGCCCATCCCATCGCCTGTTCATTAACCAGTGTTACTACTTGTGATTTTTCTCTCATAACATCCTTTATGTTCGTAAAATCATATGTAAACATATACATGTTTTTAAATTTTTGCCTTATAAAAAATATTAATCAAATTGAATACTTAAGGTGTTTTAATGAAGAACATTTCTAAATTATTGTATCCCATAAATACACTATAGCTTTCTTTTAAGTGCTTATAGGTACTCACTAAACAGTGAAAGTAAGCATAACATACAGTATTCTCAGCATAGCCTTCCATATAACACATAATCTTCTCTGCAATTTATTTCCACTGCTAGTACTCTACAGCATAGAGCTCCAGTATCAAAAAGAACCAGTGACAGCTATTTCATATTTTAAGCATTTGGACTAACTATAATTTTTATGTTTTTATGATATAAAACAGCTTTCAGTTGATTCTGTTGAAATTAAAAGCTTAAGTATGTAATTTTTGTCTTATAGATATTCTCTTATTTACAAAAACTACTTACCTGTGGTATAATCTACAAAGTCCTGTTCTATATAGAAATTTTGATTCTCTCTTAAATCATGAATTCAGATTGGAAAAAGCATTATGTATTCCCCAAAATATATGTGTTGGAAGCTTAATCCACAATGCAACAGTGTTGGGTGGTGGGGCCTCATGGGAAGTGCTTAGACCATGAGGGGATTAATGCCACAATAAAAAGGACCTGTGGTAGTGGGTGATCTCTTTTGCCCTTTAGCTTTCTGCTTTATGAGGATATAGTAAGAAGGCACTCACCAGATGCTAGTGCCTTGATTTGGACTTCCCAGCCTCCAGAACAGTGAGAAAAATAAACTATGTTCTTTATAAATAATCACCCAGTCTCAGTTATTCTGTTATAGCAGCACAAAATGGACCAAGACAAAGCAGTTTTTTCTATAGAATGCCTCCTCTGATGTCACCCTATGACTCTGGGAATGCTTGATCCAGTTCTGTGTTGTTCTTGGGAGTTATCAAACAGTGCCTTGGTAGATCCAAGTAACATTAGGATAGAAGTTAACAGAGAGTATGAAGATGTACATTAGAAACTTTTATTGGTTTGTTGTTCTTTTGTTTTTTTTAATGTGTCAGATCAGCCATCAGAGCTTCTAATCAGAATGAAAAAAATTCCAGAGTGATCAAACTCAACTGATATAATTACATTAAATATCAGATAGCTATATTGTAAGCTTTTCTTTTTTATTGAGGGTAAATGGATATACCTGCTTTTAAATTTTGTCCTGATGGTGTCATAATTTGTCAAATGTTTCTTACTGGTGGGCAGTTTGGATAGTCATAAAATTTTTATTCATAATATTGCAATGAAAATCTTGAGCTTTTTATACAGTTATGGGAGTGTTACTATAGAATAAATTCTGAAAAGTGGAAATTCTTGGTAAGGCAATGAACATTTAACATTTTAATTGATATTGCTAAAATTTACCCTCCCCACCAAAGGTTACACTAGTTTGTACTCCACAGACATATGAACGTGCCATTTCCCACACATTCAAAGTCCCATCTTTTCAACTCAGGGAAACTGCGTAGCATTATTGGGTTCCCTCTTCTTGCATCTTTTTCTAGAAATTCTCTCTAATTTCTAATTTAGGACAGTCGTATCGCACAGCTGTTTGTTTCTGGTCTCTCAGGGATCACTGTTCTTTGTTGACTGTGCTCAGTGTCTTGAAAACTGTTGTTTATGTATTTTGTCTGTTTCTTAGTTGTTTTTTGAGGGCCTGGGGTATGGTAAATCTGGTTCCTATAATGTTATCTTTGCTGAAGTGCAAATTCTGACTTATTAAATTTTAGCAAATAAAACACAGAAGGAGTTTTTTTTTTCATTTATTATATCTGAAATGCTTACCTCTACTTAAAGAGAATATTAATATTAATGTGAATATTAATGTTAATTATACATAATTTGCTATATATGTTGATATAATGGTGATTGGATATAATGTTAACTTCTGTAATTATGTGAGTATTGATCATGTATAGGTAATGGATGGCAAGAAATACTCAAGTGGGTATTTAGGTATGCAGAGTTCTGGCATCAGAGGCCAAAGCATAGTGGTAGATTTTGGCTGGATCCTAAGGCCAATGCTAGACTTAGGCATATTTCTAGTTGCCGTGGTTCCTACTTGTTTTAACCGTAATAATAGCAACAGGTATTTTTAAACCATATTCTGTAAAACCATGCTTTTTTTTAAAAAAAAATTTTTTTTATAACTTTGTGAACTAGTTTTTCCCTTTTGTTTTCCAAGTGAGAATATAGATGGTAAGTTGTTTTCTCAGGTATTAGGACTGTTATTGTGGTGGTCTTTTTCATAACATTGCAGTGCCTTTTTAAAAAAAAAAATTAGTGGACAGAGGACAGACTGATGGAGTTATGGGTAATTTTGTTAGAGATTTTGGGTTATAATCAGTTATCTTGAGTAGTCATGATATGGGTTATGTAGGTCTTGTATTGGTTTCCATAAAACAAATGGGCCGGATGCGGTGGCCCACGCTTGTAATCTCAGCACTTTGAAAGGCTGAGGTAGGCAGATCATTTGAAGTCAGGAGTTTGAGACCAGCCTGGCCAACATGATAAAACCCCATCTCTACTAAAAATACAAAAAAGTTAACCAAGCGTGGTGGTACATGCCTATAGTTCCAGCCACTCAGGAGACTGAGTCAGGATAATCGCTTGAACCTGGGAGGCGGAGGCTACAGTGAGCCAAGATCGCACCACTGCACTCCAGCCTGGGGGCAACAGAGTGAGACTCCGTCTCAAAAAAAAAAAAAATGATACAGGAAAGTCCAACTTATAAAAACCTTGTGTTTCACAAGTTTCTTTATAAATTATTTATATCAGTCATCTGTTATTTGTCTGTCTATTGACCAGTCATTTGAATCAGTATAGTAAATAGTGGTTAAGTTGTCTGGTTAGCTCATGAAAGGCTATGATTTAGGTAAATGGTGTTGACAGTAATTGTGAACCCTATTAGATCCTGATCTCTCCTGAAAATGGAACCCTAACGAGGTCACTTTGGTGGATTGACTGATGAGTTTTCAGATGTTGGTAGCTTAGGGAATGAGAGTCAGAGCTGAATTGGTGCTATAGCAAGAGTATGGGGAGTTACAATAATAGGTGGAGCAGAATGTCAAGTTTTGCTTGTGATAAAATATAGAAACTGGACAGATCAGCTTGAAATTTTTGTTAATATAGAGTTTAAATGTTTGAATTTAGGCATCTGAAGAAATGTTTTTCAGATGTTAAGTAACTTTGCTTTTGGTTTTTGTTTTTGTGAAAATATATTCCTTTTTGTCTGCATTTACTTGTGTTTTGTGTCAGTGTCATCATTCATTTTAGAGTATGTATTAGTCTGTTTTCATGCCACTGAGAAAGACATACCCTAGACTGGGAAGAAAAAGAGGTTTAATTGAATTTACAGTTCCACATGGCTGGGGAGGCCACAGGATCATGGTGGGAGGCAAAAGGCACTTCTTACGTGGTGGTGGCAAGAGAAAATGAGGAAGATGCAAAAGCAGAAACCCCTGATAAGACCGTCAGATTTTGTGAGACTTATTCGCTACCAAAAGAACAGTACAGGGGATACTGCTCCCATGATTTAAATTATCTCCCCCCAGGTCCCTCCCACAACAGGTGGGAATAATGAGAGTACAATTCAAGATGAGATATAGGTGGGGACACAGCCAAACCATATCAGAGGATAAGAGCAAGGTTATTAAAACAAGGACTGTCTTAGTAGTAACCCCTATCTCTATACCACTTACAGTGTCTTGAGTTGTGAGTCTTAATCAAGATTTGGTATTGCCATTCTTTGTAGATTTAATTCTCAGATCAGTGATTATCAGTAGGTGTTTGTAGTACCTCACACTGTCTTCATTTGTGTCCACGAAATAACACAGAATATGCAAATCAAGGTTAAAAATTTAGCCCATTATTTTGAAATATCAATGATTTACAATAAAATTAAAATAGTTGACATTGAGTGTCAACTATGTACCAAGCGGGGTGTGTGTGTGTGTGTGTGTGTGTGTGTGTGTGTGTTTTCAATTCATGTGAAATAAAGAACTTAATCCTCATAACCTTTTGAAGGCGACCATTTTGCAGGTGAGAAAACTAAAGCACAGAGAGTCAAGTAACTTACTACAGTCATACAACACATAGGAGATTTGGAATGTCTGTGTAGTCTAGCTCAAGTGTGTGCTCTCAAACACTGTGCTGTCTGATAGAACAGTTTTAAGATGAAGATTGAAACATGGCAGTTAACATGTTATCACATCTTAAGACTTTAGGAATCCATGAATTTTTACAGAGCATCCAGGTGAGCATGGTGGTGAAGAACTTAGACTTTAGAATTCTTTAAAATTTGCTTCCAGAGTTGGGTCTCCTTTTAAATAGCTAAATGAAATAGAATAAATTGCTGATTCTCTCTTAGCCTTAGTTTTTTCATCTTTAAAAGTGGAAATAATAGTAAAACTTTCCTTGTGAATTTTTTTCCTCTGAGACATTATACTAAGCTATTTTAGTAATATTTTCAAGACAGACCTTGCAATTGTTTATGAAGAACCCACCTTTTGTTTTGTTTTGTTTTGTTTTGTTGAGACAGAGTCTCACTCTGTTGCCAGGCTGGAATGCAGTGGTGCTATCTTGGCTCACTGCAGCCTCCGCCTCCTGGGTTCAAGTGATTCTCCTGCTTCAACTTCCTGAGTAGCTGGGACTACAGGCATCCACTACCATGCCCAGCTAATTTTTATATTTTTAGTAGAGACAGGGTTTCACCATGTTGGCCAGGATGGTCTCAATCTTCTGACCTCGTGATCCACCTGCCTCAGCCTCCCAAAGTGCTAGGATTACAGGCGTGAGCCACCGCACCCGGCTAAGAACTCATGTTTTAACTGACTCACCTCTCAGACCGTGGACCTTGTGTTGTTTGTTTGGGAAAGTCTGTTTACATTGTCAGTTAAGAAACTGTGGTTTTCTGCTCCATGTCTATTATGTATTTTGTTTCAGGATAACTGAAACGGGTGTATTGGGCAACCTTACATAAATGTCTGATATTCCCCAAAACATGTATTAAACCTTCCAATATAATCAGAGTGATGCTCTGTTTTAAACTTTTAACACTAATCCAACATCGACATATAAAAACCACTCAAAATATTTTTGTCTGACACTTCTACATACCTATGTATGCATTTTAATTTAATCTTTGTAACCTTATGTAGTAGGCAATTTTATTTTCCTCATTCTACAGAAAAGAAAAATGGGACTAATGAGAAGTTAAGTGCTGGCAAATGTCTTATAATAAGTATTGGAGTCAGGTTTTGAATATATGTCAGACTGGAGTCTGCATGCCTAACTATGATGATAAATCACCTCTCCTGAGTATTGAGGTCTTAAAATTATGTATTTAAAAATAGAAGGGTAAAGACTTATATCATGGAAATCAGGATAAAAATTGTACAAAACAGGCCTCCTGAGAAACTAAAAGTGGAAAGTTACCAAGAACTGAGGCAGTTCCTGGTGCTATGTCTTTCCCTGTAGTTTCCTCTGTTCTCTTTCATTTCTCTTTCTGCATATTTATTGGCTTCATCTGTTTGCCTTACCACCTAGCCCATCTTGACTATTCATAAAATGGTACATTCACCATCAGTGTGTTTATCACCCTAAATGTCCAGTGCCATGGCCAAGTGGTCCAGTTTTTTGTTATCTCAATCATAATTTCTTGTGAGAAGAATCTTGCCATCCTGGCACAGGCTCAGAGTTTTTATCATCTGGGAGAGGTGTCTGTCTATCCTTTGATCAAATATAGCTGTGGTTGTGGGTGATAGATTGAGAGGGGGTGATAGACACATGCAAGGATCTATACTAATGGTGAGTATTTGTCTGGGAAAAGGATATGGCCTGAATAGAGCCCCAGAATATATCTATAATAACATATATCAGATTTTATTAAAGCAGTATCATAAAAATAACAGCACAAATACAACATTTAAGTTACAGGTATGAGAAACTGAAATCTGTTTATTATATGAAAACTAACTTCCTCAAACTGGATATGCCAAGTATTACTTTCAGTGGTACTAGAAGAGTTTATTTAAAAGAATCTTCTGAGTGAATCTTTTAAAAAGAATATTCAATAGACATTTATATGCTGAGCACTCCTTCATGTACCTTGTCAATTTAGGATTCCCTTATAGTAGGTTTTCTTATAACTGGATGTATTTACCAGGGAACTCGACATTATTTGCCATACATTATTTGAAGACTCACTTTGTTGAATTTCAGATCCTATTTTCAGATTTCTTAATTCATGAATTCCAAATAAGAAGTGTTTGTTTTTTGACAAATGAACACAAATAAGAAGTGTTTGTCTTTTGTGTATGTGTATGCATTATTTAATAACAGTCAAAGTTATTGCTGACTTTTTAAAATTTCTCCAGTTACCCTACTTCATTGCTAAAATTAGCAGTTTTAAATAAGGTTTTAGAAAAATCCAAACAGTCAGAATTATATGCTTTTTTCTTCTTTAGGATATTGGGAAAAGGTTTCATAGAACTTGATGATTTTTAGTGTGTTTGGTTCATTTAAACATTTTCCAAACAAAAATATTTCTTTTTAAAAAAAAATTTTTTTTTTTGTACAAAAATAGTTCTAATTGTACTGTTTTCTAGTCACATTCTGTCATCAGCATATGGAAGATCTCTAAGATACAGAATATACTTTTATTTTATGTGGTTTGTTATGTGTTATTATGATATCCTGGTGTCAGAAGTATGATATCACAGTAACTCATAACAAACCACATGAAGTATTTTTAGATAGTAATTTGAGGGAAAATACAATTCCTTGTGTTTATTCAATTTTCACCCAACTTTCTTAGGAACAGATAGTTATTTTATACCAGATGAGCTATAGGTATCTTCAAAAGCTTAAAAAAAATTAAAAATCTTTTATTTAAAAGTTTGGTGATTTGCTCAATATTGGCATATATCTATAAACTCATTCTGGCTTTTCTAAAATAGTTAAGTGGCTAGAATACCACATGTAGTCATGTAGAAATATGCCTATTTTCTGAAGTATATTGATCCTGAAACCACAGAACTCCACTTTTAGGTTGTTTGTGTTCATGTAATGAAGGTAATTTTTTTAGGACATTGTCTTTAATATATATTACATAAATGAAACAGTTGCCATTTGTTCCAACTGATTGGACCATTTTCAAGACAGATTTCCTAACTGCTCTGTCCATCATGATTTTCAGTCTAGAATTTCTTTCCAGCTCTTGGACCTTTTCCAAGATAGAGATAATTTCTGAGCATCTCTTTGGTAGTGATTTTTCCAGGTGTCTCTACTGGATTTTGAAGGTGTCAGTCAAGAAGAGTTAGGTGACAGGAGGAGTTGGAGCAGTCAGGCAGGCCCCCTTAAATATAACTTAAGGCAGCATTTAGTAAAAAGGGAATAAGGCCCTCTTTAGAACAAACAACAGATTACGTAGATTTTTTAGATTAGTACTTTCCAAACCTTCGATGATGAAGGACCAGATTTTTAATTTCCGGTCTAGATGGACAGGGTGGACAGGGTGAGCATATATATCACATGCTTGGGCCCAGATGCTGTGAAAGTGTTTTCTAGTTGCCGTCATGCTGACACTGCTCTGCTGACTGCACGTTGAACAGTGTTGTTGATCCTCGAACATTGTTTCTTTATTTTGCTCCCAAGGTTACTGAGGCTCAGAAAAGTCAAATGATTTGCTCAGTATTATAGAGCTGTTAAAATTTTCTTTTTTAGTTTTAGTAGCAAACAACTCTACTCAGGCAAAATTGGGTCATTTGTCTGAAGGTGATGTTCTTTGCCGGTATAAAAGTCAGAAAAATATGCCTCTGGCATTTGTAGTTGTGGGGGATTTTCAGTCTCTGCATTGTGGATTTCTGAAATCTTTTACATTATTTTATAGTTTTAGAACCATAGAAAAACAATAAAGATACTATGTAAAATAACAACAAAACAAGAAAAATCAGAAATATTGAGGTAGAAAAAGCATAAACAATTTAAAAACTATTAGTTTCACATAATTAGAGTAATGGGTACATATATGGGGAAAGTGTCAAGAGATAAGGCCTAAAAGATTGTCAGAGATAAGATTAATAAATGATATTAAGCCATAAAAAGGAGTTTGCTTTTTATTGTTAGACAATGGAAAACAGTTAAAAAAGTAATATAGAACAGGTTAGTTTTTAGCAAAGATAATTTTAATGCTTTATTATTTTATTTTTTAAAGAAACAGGTTCTTGCCTTGTTGCCCAGGTTGGAATGCAGTGGCTCAATCATAGCTCCCTGCAGCCTCAAACTCCTAGGCTCAAGCAATTCTCCTGCCTATTTCTCTATATATTTTAAAGTAAGATTAATAGAAGGTATACTTCAGTTTGGTAAAGTATGCTTTAGCTCTACACCATAATCAAATGTCTTTGAATTAAAAGTAGTAGCTTAAAAAAGGCAGGAAAACATAGAAATATGATGCAGTAATTGAGATTATTATTTATTGTGTTTTGAAACATCCCTCTCACTAAGTATTTCGTAAAAATGAATACAGTGATATTGAGGCAGTATGTTGTGCTATTGAATATAATGAAATGGCTTCCATTGAAATCTCAGCTTTGATATTCATTATGTTTTCAACCTTGGACAAATTAGCCTCTTTGGGCCTTGGTTTCTCATTAGGATTAAATAATACTTTCATTATAGGACTGTCATAAAGTTAAATGACTTTCTCTGTATAGATAGATAAACAGTGGTCCCTTAATGTCTGTGGGGGGTTAGTTTCAGGACTCCCTCTTTCCCGTGGATACCAAAGATCCATGGATACTCAAATCCATTATATAAAATGATATAGTATTTGCATATAACTTACAGACATCCTCCCATATACTTTAAATTGTCTCTAGATTACTTATAGTACCTAATACAGTGTAAATGCTATTTAAATAGTTGCTGTATTATATTGTTTAGGGAATAATGATTTAAAAAACTCTGTACATGTTCAGTACAGACACAGCCATCTATTTTCTCCCCTAATATTGTCAATCCTACGAATATGGAACCCACAGATATGGAGGCGGCTGACTGTATAGACCTATTTGTTACGTAACTTAGAATAATATTTGGTAAATAATAAACATTGAGTAAGTACTTTTGTTGCTGCTTCTGGCGTTGTTATGATAGTAGCAGAAGACATTTCATTAACTACATTTTACAAATACGTAAGAATAATGGGACTACAATACCAAAAATTTACTAGTTACTGTTTGAGAATAGTCACCCACTGGATATCAGATTTTATCTTTTTCTCCAGTTATCAAAACTAAGATAGTGAATTTATATTTAACTTAGTGTTTTCTATTCTATAGTTTATCAGAGAAGATATGAAATATAAAGATGCTACTAATAAACACAGCCATCTGCACAGAGAAGATAAACATATAACGGTTGAGGATTTATGGAAACGATGGAAAACATCAGAAGGTAAGACTGCTTTCGTGATCTGGCTCCCTCCTGTTCTGTGCATCTGGCCTGCTTAGTTGTTGAGTTGTTGTTAACTCACTTATGCATACTCTTTTACCAAAAACATCAAAATAACATTTCTGTGAGGATATTTATATTTCAGTAAATAATTTTCCCTTCTTGTTTTTAAAAGTTTTCTTTTTATCTTTCGTAGAGTCATTAAGCATCAGGCTGTTCTCATATAATTATAGTAGAGTAAATAAGATAATGCATGTCTGAGAGCCTAAAGTTGTAAAGCATTATTTCAACTATTCAATGACATTATTATAAAAGGCTTAGCAAATAAACACATGGAAACACAAAGTTTTCTTTTTAGTTGTGGAGAATAGTTTCTGAGGTTTTTAGAAGGCTATTACCGTTAAGCTTTTTCTTAAGTAAATCCTTCATGACATCTCGTAATAGTTGCATGATAAAATTGGATAATTGGTATTTTATTCCCTTTTCTACTGTGAAGTTCTCAAGCTGTATTATGGACAGTAATTCTTTAGGACAAGAAAATGTGATCTACAGACCTCATCTTGGTCCCTAATACTAGTAAGTTACTAAAATTAAAAAAATTTTACAAGTCCACTGAGCTTAAATTTTTTTTCCAATAAGACTCAACTAAAATTCCTTTTTTTCTAATGCTTCTGTTCTTTCATGAAAGTCAGCAATTATATTGTAAGCATATATTTTTCTCTGAATAATGAAATGAAATTAAAGGGACAGATTACCAATAAGAGTATGAAGAAATAATAAAGTTTACTTGAGTTATGATAACATTTAGAAGTGGGAAAATAAAGAAAACTGTCCTACCAATGCTCAGTATTTTTCTTAGTGTAGAAGATGGTATATAGCTTGCTTATGTGTTTTTCTGTTGAAATATACTTGGGCGGGGGGAAGAAAGAAGTAAACAGTTATGGACTTAAAGATTACATAGACTTTAAAAAGCCTCTCCATTTCTCTGCCCTACACCATTTAAAAATAACATGAACTTGGATAGGAATAGAAATAAACAAGTAACAGTTTCATGGCGAAGAGTGAAAATGGTGGGAAACTCAGCAACAGACTTAATTTATTGACATGAAATAGTTCAGCAATCCATAGATAGTAAGAAGGAAGTTGGAGATCCATTACAGAGTCTATTGCTATTAGTATTTTTTTAAGGATTAAAATATGTAATACATTGATTGAAACTCACTTGACTATGTTTGAATGAAGAAAAAAAAATTGGCCACTTAGCTCCTGTACTACCTTTGTTCAGCCACCATCATCTCTTGCCTGAATAATTCTGGCAGCCTAATTCATCTCCATGTGTTTGTGCTCCACTGTAGTCTCTTCTTCATCTAGCAGAGCATGCTATTTAAAATGGAAATTAGATCTGCCCATACTCTGTAGTGGTGGAGTAACAGTCCAAATCTTTACAAAGACTTGTAAGCCTCTACATATTCTGCCTTCTACTCCCACCTCTCTCTCATTTCTTGCCTCTTCTATTCAATCCATCTCTCTTGCTCAGTGTGCCCCATTCATTCTGGATCTGTTGCTCTTCCACAGATACAGGAATGCAGATGTCCTCATGGCTAACTTGATCTCCTCTGTTGTTAAAGACTTTATCAAGAGATATGCTTTCAGTAAAACCATTCTGGCCACCTTATTTCACATTGCTAACCTCCCCTTTTACCAATTTTTTTTTTCCGGGTACTCTTGATCTTTCTTACTTGGATTCACAGTTTCCTTTTCCCCTATCATGTATCGCCTTGTAAGATACTATACAATTGACTTATTCATTATTTATATCTCCTTTCTCTCTCTGCCTCATGCCCAAGAATGTAAGTCTTACAGAGCAGGGGAACTTTGTGTGTTTTGTTTATTCATGTGCCCTAAATTGAGGAGACTCTGTTCTCAAACTGCTTTTTATTTTCCCACCCTAGTGACTTTGGTGAGATCTTTTGTGATCTATGAGAATGTTGTTTGTTTGCTTGATTGTTTTCTTTTTTTTTTTAGTTTAAGGACTTTTCAAGTTGAATGACCTCTTAAACCTCTTTTTCCCTAGGCTTTCACCTTAGTCTGAAATCTAACCATTATGATAATGAGGGATTTCCCCAGTTCAAACAGTTGGCCTAAGTTATCTGCTCTCTGCTTCCTTTTCTTTAAGCCCCAGTTGGCTAAATAACCTTGCAGAGCCTGGGAGAAGTAGTCTCAGGACTCCTACTAATGCAGCTGTATGGGATGAAAGAGAGAAGAGTCAGATGATAATAAACTTTCATTAGAAGCTTTGTGATTTTTCTCAACCCATGTCAGACTCTGTTTATTAAAGAGGTAATGTAAGGGTGGGGCATTGTTGCTAGAGCACTGGTTTTTAAAGCACTCAGTTTCCTGGAGGAGTCCTCTGTTATATTTTGTTCCTGTTTAAGATTTCTCTTGAGAAGCAAAAAGTAGTTCTTCTGAAAAAGTTTGAAAACTGCTGAAGTAGAGATTAGAATGTACCCCTAACAATAATATGTAATTCAAGGTTGTTTACTTGAATATGTACAAAATGTGTGTGGGTATATGTGTATGTATGTGCATACACTGTATATGTGTATATATACACAAAGTATGCATGTATCTATAACACACACACATGCATACACGTGCAATTATATGTATTTGTTCTTTGCCCGTCATTGTTGTGTCTCCAGTGCCTAGCGCAGTGCATTCACTTTGTATTCAACAGTGCATGTTCTCTTTGATATTGAGTAAATTATTGTTGAATGAATGAAAGTGTAATGCCTGATGAGTATTGGATGCTCAGTAATTTAGTTCATCAAATATTTTGAATACAGGCATTTCTGTTATAAAGCATTTCTTAAAAATTTATGTTTTAAAAAATCATGAACTTAAAAATGACAGAGTTTATGGAGAAAAGTAGACTACTCAAACCCTATACAACTTATTAGCCATAACATTAACAGTATAAATAAAAATACTAGTACAGGCCAGGCATGGTGGCTCACGCCTGTAATCCTAGCACTTTGGAAGGCTGAAGTGGGCGGATCAAGAAGTCAAGAGATTGAGACCATCCTGGCCAACATGGTGAAACCCTGTCTCTACTAAAAATACAAAAATTAGCTGGGCGTGGTGGTGGGGCTCCTGTAGTCCTAGGTACTCAGGAGGCTGAGGCAGGAGAATCGCTTGAACTCAGGAGGTAGAGGTTGCGGTGAGCCAGGATTGGGCCACTTTACTCCAACCTTTGCTTTGTTTTGTGACTTCGTCTAAAAAAAAAAAAAAAAAAAAAAAAAAAAGAAAATACTAGTACCGGTAAAAAGAATTTTAAATTCCCAATCAATATATACTATATGGTAGATGTAGGAATTTACATTAAAAAATAGTGAAGATTTACAGAAGGATGATTGAGGGGTACTAGTAGAGTTGAGGTTTGATAAAAAATGAAGACATGGGCAAAGTGCATGAAGATGAGAACTTAGCAACAAGCATTTCCAAGACACAGGCTCTAGCCAAATTGAGGAGAGATGAAGGAGGGGTGAATAGGAAGCTCCTGTTTGTAGCCTGCTATATTGGCAGTTAGTATACTTTGCATCCATTTGATACTGCTTGATGATGTGAAATGATAGCATGTTTGGAAAAGTCACATATGAAACAATGTGACTTTTGTATTGATGTGACCCCTAATTACCAGTGGCACAAACTAATTCATGTTACAGAAGCACATGCAGCAAAATAGACTGTTTCTGTTAGGTGCTAAGTAAGCATCACACTGGATCCTGGTTATTAATGATGAGTTAAACATGGATCTGGGGTATACAGAGCAAATTGCTGAGTAGGAAAGAAAAAGAAAAGAAAATAATTACACTATAAGATGATAGGAAATAATAGAAGTTAGTGTAAGGTATGGAGGTAGCTCACTGGAGGGAGTGATTAGCTCACTGTTATACACAGAAGATGGTGTTTGGGATAGGCTCTGAAGGTAGATACAGGAGCTCTAGAAGGAGACAAGAAGTAGAACATAAATGGTAGCTCTCCTATGGCACCTTTTTTTCCCCGTTAAATAGACAGGGTCTTGATCTGTCACCCAGGCTGGAGTGCAGTGGTGTGAGCATACCTCACTGCAGCCTCAAATTCCTGGGCTCAAGTGATCCGCTGGAGTAGTTGAGACTACAGATGTGTATCACCATGCTTGGCTTATTTTTTATTTTTTATTGGGACAGGATCTTACTATGCTGCCCAGTCTGGTATCAAGCTCCTGGCCTCAAGCAATCCTCCTGCCTTGGCCTCCTAAAGCATTAGGTAGGAGTTACCCTGCCCAGCCTTTTTCTTTAGTTACCTGAAAATTTGCTAGAAGTGAAAGTGGAGGTCGCATGCTATAGGGAGTATGTAGGCTTTCAAACTATATAGTTTTACATTCTGGCTGTTTTATTTATGAACAGTGAGACATTGGGCACATTTTGAAAATTCATTTATAAAACGTAATTCTTCTGCGACATAAATGAGTAATGTAGTAAAAGTACGTGGCATAATTTCTGGCAACACCTGTTAGGTTAGTAAAGGTTGATTTTCTTATTCAGTAATAATGTGAAATAAACTAAAAAGTTTAGCCACATTTAAAGTTTTATACTGTTTTTGACTTAGTCACACAATATTCATTGGTAAAATGATCAGATTAGGCTATATATATACCATCATTGTGTACAAACTCTGGACAGAGAAATATACCCAAGATGTTTCTGGAATGTTGTCAACTGCGAGAAAGTAAAATTGTTTTATGCAGAAGTTGATCCTGACCTCAAATAGAATTTCAACAGAGTTTAATGCACTCTGTGTGTGTGTGTATGTGTGTGTGTGTGTGTGTGTGTGTGTGTGTGTAGAGAATGCTTGGTCAGGTTGCACGTGGCACTGTCTAATGCAAATAAAAGCCATTTAAAAACTAGCATTAGATTTCAGATAGATTTTGATAACTGGATACGTTGTGAGAATTACTGAATGTACTTAAATAGTAGCCAGATGCCTAATGAAGGAAAATGTAGATAGAAAATTATTGGTTATGTACAAGATGTAAGGACTATAATACATTAAAAACTGATTAAGTAATACACTGTTTTTAAAATGAAAACTCAATGGGTTAGTTATTATAACGTGTGACAACCATGAGATAATCTTTCCATCCTATTCAGCACAAGTCTTATCCTACCTAAGGTCACTGTTTAATTTTGGGCTTTACAAATTGAATAGGCATTTGAAAATTTTAGTGAATGATTATTTATTTATTCTTTTAAGAATTAAAAATTTAAAGGAACTGAAATAGTCTGAGAGAAAAAAGATGTAGGCACTTAATAATGGTTGTTTTGGTTGTTTTCAAGTATACCTAAAGGATAGCCAGAGACTAAATGACCAAAAATATTTTCTTTCTGTTTAGGACAGCAAAAATATAAATATTATATAAAAGGAAATATAAAGAAAAAAATTTCTGACCATGAATATAAAAATCCTAAATTAAGGGAGGTTATAAATATTTTAAAAATATATAGAACCTTTATATTCATAAGGTTTTTCTTCCAGGTATGAAAGTATAAGTGGATTTCTAAATGTTGATAAAATCCACCAGCTTGTTAAAGTGTATTATATTGGTTACAATGTGACTGGAATAAAAAACCTGTAAATAGATAAGTGTGTAACTTATCAGAAGAGTAACTAAAAACGTAAGCCTTGCGGATAATAAGGTAGTGTTATCTTTGTGGCATCCATCAACAAAATATTTATTTGTATATTTACAATACGTATCACGCTCATTAGCAGAAAATAAGGAAGTATGAGAGACAACTTTTCTCCTGCAGGAGCTTAACAGTGTTTTGCATGTATGCAGATGAAATGTTAAATAGCAATTCAAGAAGGTTTGATTAAATACTGTATAAATGACATGATTGTAGGAGTCTGAGAGAGTGGACAGATTTATTACGGGGAAGGCTTCATTAGGGAGATGGCTCTTCAGTAAGACTTTGAAAGAGATAAAATTTTCGTAGAAATGAGAGAAGGATATACAAGTTAGCACATTAAATGAGTCCAGTTGTAAATGCTAAATCCTTCAAATAAGCATAATTTATACAACACATAATACATTTTTAATGTATATGAGATAATAAACACTTTAAAAATTTTGTCTTTTACTCTTAACATGTAGTGCGTAACCATCTCATGTTTGGTTCTGTCATTTGTTAAATGGGAGTAAAAGTTGTCTACCACATAGTAAGTGATGAACAGATATCTGTTTTTACTGTTTTTGTAAGGTAAATGTGACCATGCACATTTATGGGATATTGCAGAGTCATACTGCTGGAAGAGGCAGCTGAGTTGGAGAATACTGGGAGATTGAGTCAGAGGGGGAGACCAGACTATAGTGAGTCTCTATGTGTAAACCTGATGAGCAGCTCCAAAAGTGGCAAGTGTGATTCCACTCATATTCCAATGCTTACCAATCCATAGTGATTCCCTGGAGCACTGTATTAAGGAAGCTTGGTTTGTGTCTGTCTTGATAGCAAAAAAGGATATTATTTTAGCAATTATCAATTAGCAATATTTACTGTGTGGGACGTGGTGGTGTATTTTAGCATTTTATCATCATTGCACTAAGTGTTAAGAGCTACTATAGCTTCTTGCTTTAGAAAGCCTTGTAATGTGGAAGAGTTATAGGAAGACAAATTCTCTATGGGCAGGAACATTAGCATTGAGTTGAATATAATGTGGCTTTGAGTGGGAAGAATGAAACATGAATTCTGTGCAGTGTTTTAAAGGGAAATTTGGGTTAACTTTTCCCGTGATTAGAATCAATTCCAGTTTCTTTCTCCCTGTGATTTTTGGACCCACTGGGTTTGAAGGGGGAGGTTCATTTAACTGGTTCCTACAGGAAAAATTTTCTAGTAAATGCTTGTTATGAGCAAGCCCTTTTTAGGTTCGAAAGATAGACAGGTGAAAAATGTGTTCTCTGTCCTCCACCTGTCCACAGTCTGTTGGAGAAAGATCTTTTAATAAGTAATTAAGGGATGTACTACAATCTGTAACTGAGATTATGTAGAAGGCACTGTGGGATAATAAAAGGAAAAGCACACCCATCTACCTACAGAAGTCAAGTAAAGCCAGAGGAGCTGCGTTAATGGACATTTACTTTTCATCTCATGTCGCTCCTTCAGTGAGAGACATTCTGCTAGATTAGTAGCAAGGAGGATGTTTGTACTTAATATAGTGCATTGTAAAAACACAAGGCTCTTAATGTGTTACAAATACCTGTGCTATTTTAGTAAATCAGGTTTTAACACTTTTCAACTTTCCTACAGTGCTTTTAGCTGTAGAAGCTCTTGTTATAGCCACAGTGGAGCGGTTGAGTTTTAATTGTTCACAGAAGGCAGCTTATACAAGGGAAGCCCATTCTTGAGGTGGAGTGTAGTTTCAGAATGACAGATGTCATCATTTGTGCCACTAACAAAAGGTCTTTTATAGTCTGAGTTTTTTCTTTGAAGAGAATAGGTGACGCTAGTATGTTGCTCATTCAGTCTGTCAACCAACATTTAAGGGAGCTTAACATGGGTTTTGCTAGAAAAATAGTGTTAGTCTTTCTTGATCAATTTATAAATTTGGCAAACACTGTTCTGTATTAATCATTAATTAGAGTTGATTTTTGTGCTTCATACAGAGTTTGTCACGTGATTTTCTTTTTATCATAAAATTGTCCACGTGAGTTCAGAGCGCTCACAGTAATTTGCTCATTGCTCTTAATCATGATCTTAAGTTAGCATTTAGTGTCTCTTTTCCCTTCATTTCAGATCTACCCATTAGGGCTGTTTCGGTTTTATTAATTTTCTTCTTTTTCTATTTCTCTTCCTGTTTTATTATTGTCAATTCTTCCTCTTTTAAGTACCCTTGAGTTTTGGAGATTTGGGATCATTGCATATGCTGATTTGCTGGGATTAATTATGTCTTTTTAATTTGTGGAAGATACTTAACTTTGAGACAATCCTGCCTTCTTTATGTAGATTATTCTTGGTTTTATTCTGAAATAGAGACCCCCTCTCAGAATAAGATGCAGAGACCAACTACCTATCACATGTCTGTGTCCTGTAGAAAATTTGACAATTTTTATTCTGTAGAAACACGTGAAATAAGTGTTTTCAGCCTTATTTTTTCTCACATAACACATTTTCCAGTGTGATATGAAGCTTTTCTTATGATTTAAGGAGGTACTATTCTAAGACTGTAAGTTTGCCTTCCTATAGTTTTCTGTACACCTGAATTATTCTGCATTTCTCCTCTGCTGTGTTTACAAACTCAAGGGATACCTCAAGGTTGGAGTACAGTAACAGAACCTTCTGCCGAAGGTAAAAATTAGGGCTGTCCACTTTTTCACTGTGACGGACTATCTAGAAAACAAGTAGCCTTTTTTGAACATCAGATTATTCTTCCCTTTTCCTAGTAGTGGGAAATCAGTTGCACATGAATGTGTGTTGCCTTTTCCTTTATCCATTTTGTTTTGGGAAAGGGATGGGAAGGAGGGACTCAGGAAATAGTTCTAGATTTTCAAATTTATGCTATTGCAGGAGAGTCACTATATTAAATTCTACTTTACATGGAACAAATAGTTGATTTCTGCTGCTTTTGAATAAAGGACTTGTTTGTTGTGAATGACATTGTCTTCAAAGATGGTCAGTCAAATTTTTTTTCTTCTCTGACAAGTCTTATGCTTACTTGATTCATTTCCCCCCCATTTAACTGAATGTTATTAGCATTTTAGTTAACTGTAATAGAAATAACGTAAGTTACAAATATTAATACAATGAAAACTCAAACTTTCAAAGGTATTAGCCAGCCTTTTCAATTTGAATATGACCATTGCTCTAAAACTTCTAAACATTTCTATAATTCTGATATGTATATTTATGTATATATTACATATATAAATATATAGCTCATAGGAAATGAATGACAAAAAGTAGAATAAATCACTTAGCATGTTTGCAGATCTTAAAAACCTTCTCACTCTCTGGATGGTTACTCTGCATAGAATAGAACAAATAAAGCATATATTGTCTAACTTTCTCATCTCATATGGTTTTATATTTTAAAGATAAGAAACTCTTCAACAAAAGGTCCTCAGTAAGCATTCTTCTACCCCTTGGATAATCTTTTTCTCCCTCTCTTTGCATCAACATTAATTCTTTCAGGATGTTGAAAATAATAGACTATTTAGATACTTTTGATTTCAGTGTTTTAAATCAGATAATTACTTATTAGTTTGAAATTAGGAATCTAGATCAGTCTGACAAGATGAAACAGAATGTCAGTTTTCATAGAAGGAAATTTATAGTTTTTATTTCCATCAAGTTTTCTTACCAAGTCATCAGCTTAAAAAATGCAAAACAGGTGTTTATCACAAGGAGATTATAGTTGCATAAGGGCAGTATTCTGAAGTTAAACAAAAGAGATTTGTGATGCACTCACGTAAAGATATAATAGTTCAAGTCATATAAAGTGAGAGTTCACTAAAAGAAGGAAAAGGAGAGAGTAGCCTTGGGGAATACTGGCATTAAGGCAGAGGCAACGAATTGATGAATGAAATCAGTAATGGCCATCAGAGACATGGAGGGAGAATCAGGAAGGCACAGTGTCATGAGCATCTAGAGAGGGGAGTGTTTTCAGAAGGGATAGATGGTTACGTAGCGGAGCGCATACGCTTGCCGTATAGCAGAGTGTCTGCCAAGAGTCCTCCTGAAGAATACTTCTTTTAGGTCTCAGTAATAAGAATAGATGTACTGCTGAGCAGACATTTTGTGTTTATATTGTGAATCCTGTGACTGATTTTGCTTCCTTCTTTGTCTGCCTTTTGTAACTGTTATTAAGAATCTCATACATTTCTTAAGTGCCTTTAACTCAGCTTCATTTTATCTTCCTGGTCTAGGAACATCTTTCATCTTTTATTCTCTTTGCATTGTATACATCTTCATAAGTGATTGCTTTTCTCCCCTTTCCTTCTCCCCCTCCTTTCTCCTCCCACAGTGGGGTTAGAGAGAGGAAAGATGAAAAGTGGCTAGTAGCTTGATACAGAGAAATACGATATATGTGAAAAAAAAAACCCAGTAGATTTGGCAAGAATAAGATGATTATCAACAGGCAGAAAGATCAGTTGAGCCCTGTAGTTTAAGACTAGCCTGGGCAACAAAGTGAGACCCCATCTCTACAAAAAATAAAGAAATTAGCCAGGCTTGGGAATACGCACCTGTGTTCCCTGCTTCACAGGAGGCTGAGGTAGGAGGATCACATGCGCTCAGAATGTTGCAGCTGCAGTGAGCCATGTTTGTGCTACTGCACTATAGCTTGGGTGATAGACTGAGACCCTGTATTAAAAAAAATATATCAATATTAACCTTCAGGAAATTAAATACTGATATGGGAAATGGGATGACACACATGCACACTCACACACACTCTCAAATCCTGAGGAAGATTTAAGTGGAAGCAACCCAAGTGTCCATTGATGAATGAATAGATAAGCAAAATGTGGAATATACATACAATGGAATATTAAGAAAATTCTGATGTATGCAAAATTCTGATAATGTCCTCAAGGTTTATCCATATTTCTGATATATGGATAAACCTTGAGGACATTATGCCAAGTGAAAAAAGCCAGTCTCACAAAAAATATTGCGAGATTCCACTTTCATGAGGTACTTACAGTAGTCAGAACCATAGAGGCAGAAAGTAGAATGTTGATTGCCAGAGTCTGTGGAGAGGAGAGAACAGGGAGTTGTTGTGGAATGGACACAGAATTTCAGTTTTGTGTAATAAGATGAAAAGAGTTTTGGAGATGGATTGTGGTAATGGTTGCACAATAATATGAATATACTTCATACCGCTGGATTGTATACTTTAAAATGGTTAAGATGGGAAATTTTGTGTTATGGGTATTTCACCACAATAAAAGGCTTTAAGAGAATGAGTATGCACAAAGTAGAAACAGTAGGTAACTCCCTATTTAAGAAAGAGACAAGAAAATGGAGGGAAATGTAATGGTATTTATAAATGGGTAGTCTGATCAAGTAGAAGGTTTTCTTAAGAACTGGTAGATCTGGGCTGCTTAAAAGACAAAAAGGAAGCACTGGACTGACATTTTTAAAGTTGAACATTACAGTATGATTCAGCAGTTACTTTTTGAACATCTTCTATGTATTAGAAGTAGTCTTATTATATATTTTGTTTCATGTCAGCCTTATTGCATATTTTGTTTCGTGTCAGCTTTCTTTTTCTTCATGGACAATTGTGTCAGTTTATGGATTGAAAAGATTTCTGTTAGGCTAATAAGAAATTAAGCTCAGACAGGCAAGAAACTTGTTGACAGAATAATTCTCCATTGCTGGATGGCAGTGACTCACAGGCATATCAATAGCAATTTTTAAATCCGTCTTAGGATTCATTTTCTATGATGAATTTGAGTGACAATCCTTGTTGAACAATGTCTTGAACTTTGTGGAAGGGGATGGAGGCAGGATGGGGAAAGCGGTAATGGAGGGACAAGTAATTAGAGAAGGCTCAAGAGGTTCCTTAACTTTTAAATTGGCTTATGCATTTGTTTAGTTTCTGAATTATATATTGTAAGCATATAGAATTCTAACATCATTATTTTCCCTGTTTTGACCAGTACCAAGTATTTTGTGGGAGACTTTTAATGATAGTGCTACAGCTCTGCTGCAATGAATAATAATAGGTTTCTGTGTGCTAGCTGCATTCCCACTGATCCAGAGCCTGTGACCTTAGCAAAGGTAAGCATATCCCAGATTGCAGTGTGAGATAGTTGAAGATTGATCTGCTTTGGTAGTTGTCTAAATTTCTCTCATCTGTTTTTAATGAGCATGCTCAACTGCATGAATCTGTTGATGAACTTAGACTGCATTATCTTTTAGATGTGTAATTGGAAGCTTTTGAAAGAGGGAAGGTGAAGTTTTAAGTTAGTGAATATATGCTTTAGCACTGTGTCTGGATTCTTTGAGTGGTTTTCAAGAATGCCCAAAAGAGTAATCCCTCTAGATTCTAATGAAACTGCAGTATATTAAGTACAGAGGCTGAATTTATCACAAAACTAAACGCTTAATAAATCCCTGTGCATAACTGATTGTTCAACACGCTTTGTTGAGTGGCTTGAAATTATAGTAGATCCTCTTTTTACTACAAAGCTTTATTTTAAAATTTGAGCAGTTTGTCTAAGTCTTTTTTTTTTTAGTGGCAAGAGATGGAGACTCAAATTACCTCAAGTAATGAGAAGTTCATTGTAAAGATGCTTGATCACCAATGGTTTGATTGATTCCGAGTTACAAAAATCAGACTCACCTGCTTTCTCTGTTTATAAGTAACAAAAAATTTATATGGTGATCCCAGCACTTTGGGAGGTCTAGGCAGGCAGATCACTTTAGGTCAGGAGTTTGAGACCAGCCTGGCCAACATGGTAAAACCCCGTCTCTACTAAAAATACAAAAATTAGCCAGATGTGGTGGTGTGCACCTGTAATTCCAGCTACTTGGAAGGCTGAGGCACAAGGACTGCTTGAATCTGGGATGCAGAGGTTGCAGTGAGCTGAGGTCACAGCACTGCACTCTAGCCTGGGTGAGAATGAAACTCTGTCTCAAAAAAAAAAAATTATTCATCCTGTGAAACAGGACAGGCATTGTTCTAGGCTTTGGGGATAGAGCATTGAATAAAATAGATGTCCTGCCCTTACGGAGGTAACGCTCTTTTAAAGAGACAGTGAGCAAGTTTGCGTGTATGTATGTGTGTAGCTAAATATATACTCACACAACGGCTGGTATAGGTAATTTATGTGAAAAGTAAATAGGGTAACAGTATAGTTAGTGAGCAGATGGAACAAGGGCTAGTTAGATAATATGGTCAAGGAAGGACTCCCCCAAGAAGAGGTTTTTGGCTATAGATCTGAGTGGCACTAGAGAGTGAGCCCAGAGGACAATCTGAATGAAGTATATTCCAGGTTTAGGGACAGCCAGGCCAAGGCTTATGGCTGGCATGAACTTAAAGTGTTTAGGAGACTGTTAGAAGGCTCATGTAGCTAGAAGGTAGTAATGAATGGGGAGAGTCGTGGAGACAAATTAGATCAGGGAGCTAGGGCCAGATCTCATAAGACCTGGTAGGGCCAATAAGGAATATGAGATTTATTGTAAGGATAATGTAAGTATATTGCAAGTATGACTCCATTTAGGAGTTTTGAGCAAAGGAGTAATGTGATTTATCTTTCAAAGTGATTATTATAATTACTGTGAATATTAGACTCTTGAGGAGAAGGGGTCAGGAGTAGAAGTAGGAGGCCTGTTGAGGCTCCACAGTGAACTGGTGAGAGGTGCTGGTAATCTGGTGAGAAGGAAGTGGCTGGGAAGTCTGATTCATGATAGATTTTGAAGAAATAGCTGGCAGGGTTTGCTGTGGAATTGAATTCAGTGTACTGGTGGGAGGCAGGGACAGGAATAAAAGTTGATTTTATTTGGTATTGTTATTTCTTGGGAATAGGAGTAATTAGGAAAAAAAACCCAGAAATCTGAACAGGCTTGGGGGAGGTTGTTAATAATGGGGGAAATCACTGAAAAATACTGATTAAGATCATGATGCAAAGAGTGAAGGACTGAGTGCTATGAGGTCAAGAAGTAGAAAAGGACCCTGGAGAGAAGGCTGGGAAGAAATGGCCGGTGAGATAGGAGGAGAACCAGGAGAATGTGGGGACCGAGATGCTTAGTGAAGAAAGCATTTTAAGAAAAAGGGAAAAGCAGTGTCAGATGCTCCAGAAATCTGATTAAGTTGACAACAGAGACTTCACCATTGAATTGGCAAGGTCTAAGTTAAGGTTGTTGATCTTAACAGAGACAGAGTCACTGTAGGGGTGGAAGTAAAAGTCTAATTGGAATGGATTAAACAGGAAGTAAAGACAATAAATATTGTTAACTTTAAAAAGAAAGAGTCAAAAAAATGGGACTCTTGATACGTGAAAGGAGATAATTATGTGAAGGATCTTTTTAAAATGATAGATTTTAATCATATATACATTTACACACATATATATACATATGTAAATCATATATGTATATGGAATGAGCCAGTTAAGAAACAGTTGATACAGGAGAAGATTAAACTACCTTAATTTAAAAACTATCCCTATTTAATAGGAGAGTGCTGATGTATAGTCAGGGGCTTAATCCGTAATCCACCCTGGGCCAGGTCCTGTGTTTCTCTGTTTCTTTCTGGAGTTCGATGTTATTTTCTTCTCCTGTGTTTCCTAGAGGCTAGTTCTGTGGCTGGTGGCAATTGTAGGCTTACGCTTTCCTAGGATCATGGCTAAAGAGAACTAGGAGTCTTTCCTGCCTGCTGTAGTTAGAGAAATGCCAGAAAGTAACTGACTTAGGTCATGTGGCCAAATCTAGATCTTTTGCTGTGACCTCCAGAATGGGGTCCTATGATTACTTCTTTCCCCATCTGCCTCCCCCAGGTGATTAGTGTTGTCTCCAAAGAAGGAAGAGAGAGAAGGAGTAACCTAGCAGTCAGCCAGTATAGACTGATGACCAAGAATCACTAGACTTTGAGAAGAGCAGGTAGAAGAAAACTTTGAAAGGATCCAGGTTAGGTGGGTGGTGTCTGGCAGCATGGGGCATGTGATATTAAATATAGCTACTCCTTCAGAACATCTGTAAGTTCCTGAAACTTCAAGTTCAAAACTTTTGGACTATAAATGGATTTTCTTAAAGGCCTCTTTTGGCCTCACTCTGAATTTTACAGTAATTGAGTGTATCATTTCCTAAATAGAGACATTTTATTAAATCCCATTTAGGTATTTTGATGAAATTAGCTACTATAACTCTCACCACTGGAAACTTCCAAAATCTTCCTGGCTGTTACAGATTTTCTCTACTGCCTGGTACTTTTTACTTTGAAACCTTGGCTGAGTTTAGCTAGAATCTCCAAACATGTCTGTACTGTTAAAGATGAAACATAAGTATTTTAAAAAGTGTCATTGGAGGAGAAAAGTGAATTTGAGACAGCAAAAAGTAGGCGCCGTCTGTGATGAGTTAGTTTGGAAACCTTGAGAAAGAGAAGTTTTCTGAATACCTGTAAATTTGAGTAGATGATTCTTGACACATGACCTAACCGCCCTAAAAAGACAAATAGTATTTGTCACACTGTAGTAATAGCCAAGAATACCAACTACTATTATACTTTACTATAAAGCTTAAGAATGTGGAAGGATTTTGCAGTGCCGTGTCTTCATACTGCACTAGAGTTCTTGTTGTTTGGGTTACTGGTGAATTTTTGCCAAATTAAATTAGAGAATGTATTTAAATGAGCATATTACATATACTCATTTAAAGCAAGTGTAATTAAAATATATAAAGGCATCCATACAGTTATCTAGGAGGGTATGTCTTTATGGAATTATGAAGAGTTTTATTAAATTACAAGTAGTTATAGGTAATAATTTGCTATTATCAAATACAGGAAAAGCAATACTTTTATATGACTTCAGCTGCTATAAGAAATGATAGTTGTATCGTTTATGGTGCTGTCTTCATGTTAATGAGAGATTTGGGTAGTATGTTTTTGAAAATTCATTTGATGTTATTATGAACATTTTGCATTTTTCTTTTTCATTTTATTTTTATAGAGGTGTGGGTCCTGCTATGTTGACCAGGCTGGTCTTGAACTCCTGGCCTCAAGTGATCCTCCCATCTTGGCCTCCCAAAGTGTTAGGGTTACAGGCATGAGCCACTGGGCCCAGCCCCACTTTTCTTTAAATTTATAGAATGCAAAGAGCAGAATTTTCCAAATGGGTACAATATTTAGTGTAGACCAAAGGCATGTATAAATTACAAATAGGTCTTATATTTGTCTTCTAGAATATAAGAATTTGTTTATTTTGCAAGTAAATTATTTAGGCAGGATTTAGAGATTATTTCTCATTTGTCAACACTTCCATTAAAACAAATAATCATTACTTCCCAGATAATAAAGTATTTTGTTTGTATACAACATCAAATATAAGAAAGAGAAATTTGTAATTTAAAAAGGACTCTGAATTTAATTATTTGATAAAAACTTGCTGGTTTGTCTGCAACACTGTTAGACCAAAGTAAGCAGAGTACTTTCTTCCTCATTGGCATAGCTGGGAGCCTGAAGACAAAAAAAGTTAAAACAAGATCATGCCTCTGGATCTGGGAAATAAATAAATTGACAGAGAACAAAGAATTAACCAAGGAATAGAAATGGGAATTATTGAATAGACAATTAGAAAAAGAAAAATAATCTGAAACAGGTTGAGGGAAGATTGCTGTAAGCTCTAGCCCATAAAAGTTGAGAAATAGAAAAGCAATGTAGTGTTTTAGTAATTTAATGTAATCACTGTGTTTCTAAAAAGACTACTAAAATTTTCGGTTATTCCCAAATGCAAGCAGAAAAGAATCAGTTTTCCTTTAAAGGCTAGTTTTCAAAAAGTATCATAAATATTTTTATAGTGCTTTATTAATTTTTTGCTAAACATCTTAAATCCATATTAGAAGCTTTTCAATTTTGTAGGTTTAGGAGCTTATATATTAGAAGCTTTATTTCTAATATTGTGCATAAGAAGCCCTTCCTTACTTTCTGGCACGATAAGGTATTTGAACTAAATGAATATCCAGCAACAAGTAGACTTATGGATTCTGAGGTCTCTTGAATACTAATACCTAGAGAAACCTACAAGGTACAGCCATTCTTCCCCAGACAGACAAAATCCAAAAGTGTGTAATGCACAGCTTGACTGCCTGTATTCAAGTCTCTACATAACACTTACTAGATTTGTGACATTGGACAAATAACTTGATCTCTCTGTCCCTAACCTTTCCCTATTTTTGAAATCTTGCTAATAATGGTACCCCCCACCTTAGAGGGGTAGTGTTGAGGATTAAATGAGTCAACAAGTATGTAGAGTTTAGAACAGTATTTGATAGCTAATAATGCCTAGTGTTTGCTGTTGTTAATGTTGGTAAATACTACCATACTTTCTTGGAGAAAATCACAACTTACAAAGTAATGGAGAAGCTAGCATTAATAGAATTATCTACCTGCATAATTGAAGAGGAATTGAAAGATTTCTTTTTAAAATTTTAATTTCTTAATTAAAAGTGATTTCAAATTTAGAGAAAAGTTGCAGGACCAGAGCTAAGAACTGCCATATGCACTTTGTCCAGACACCCTCCCTTCCTATTCCAATGCTGCCATTTTCCCTAATAATGGCCTTTTATAGCCAAAGGATGCAGGATGATGCATTGTACCCAGTTGTCCTGTCTCTGTAGTTCTCTTCAATCTGGAACAATTCCAGAATATTGCCTGGATTTTCACGACGTTGGCCAGTAATCTTCAAAAACATCATTTTTGTAGTAAATAACTAAATTAGGGTTTGTTTGATATTTTTACATTGTTAGTCTGAGGTTATGCATTTTGGGCCAGACTGTCACAGGAGTGATTCTTTTTATTATATCATTTTGGGTGGCACTTGGTTTCATTGCCTTATTACCAATGGTGTTATCTTTGTCATTTGATGAAGATAGTGTCTGCTATGTTTCCGTAACTATAAAGGTATTTCCCCCACGCCCAATAAATGTGTAATTATTACTTTTCATTTTTGTGGAGCGATACTCAAAGACTATTTAAAATAGCACTCCTCATTTCACTTTTTAGTTTTAGCATCTATAAATGTTTTTTGCCTGACTTAATTATTACTCAGATGGTTGCTAAATGATAACTTTTCTAATTCCATCGTTCCTTCTGTTTATTAGTTGTCATTCTGTAAGGAAGAGATTTGGACAGAGTGCCCTGTGAAGATGATGGGAGATAATCAAGACATTGTTTTGAAACTAGGAATCGGAGAATGACTGATTTTCAAAATCTTATGACTGCTTTGAAGATTGATCTTCTGCATTTATTCATTTATATCCTATTTTATTCAGTCAGTTGTTACTATTTTGATGCTCAAATTGTCTCAAATTTAGTTAATGGGAGGCCTTTCTGACTGGCTTCTATCTTTTTATATTCTTTCTAACTGGCCTCTGTATCTTTTTAAATGTCCTTTTCTAACTGACTTCTGTATCCTTGTATATTCTTTCATAAGGACAAAAGATATCCTTTATTCTTTTATATAGCCTTCTATATCCATCATTTTTTGAGATCTTCCCTACTTTTTGGCACATTGTGTTATTTCTTAGCCTCAATCTTGGAAACAGCCATTTCTCCAAGGAGTCCTAGTTATTTTTAGTTGAAGTGGTGTTTAGAAACCAAGATTTGTGCACTAGGTATATTTATCGCTACTGAGATACTGTTCCCAGACCTCAGTGGACAGAGTTAAGAAACATGCACACACCGTATATTTCTTTCTTTTTTTTTTTGTATTGAAAACTATAAATTCACACTGATATCTGGTAAAGTCCAATTTTAGTCCAACACTATTGGGTTAATTCTAGCTTGACTCTTTTTTCTATATGTAATTCCCTTCACTGACAGTGAAAATTTGGCTCCGTTATCTAAATGTTTACTTATTCGCTCAATCCCTCTGTATATAGCCAGGGTCCTGACCTCACTGGGCTGCTGCCTCATTCAGGAGCCTGCCTTATGTGGTTCTCTGCCTTCACAAGGCTGCGACCCTGTTGTCCATATTATATATACACTGGCTACTGTTAGCCTGTCTCATCCCCATGTGGGACCAGATTACTTCTGGGCAATTGAAAGATCCTGAAATGAATTTGAAAGCTGAATGAAAAAAAACTTGGTAGAAAAAATCTGAATGAACACTATCCAGTGAGTTGGTGTAAGTGAGTTCATCTTTCTGAGTTTATTTTGATTACTGAAGCACATTATTCATATTTTGCCTTTCTCATGTAATTCTCTGGCTGTTGACAAAGGTCTCTTATGAATGGGACACCTATTTAGTAATTTACTCCTTTAACCATTGTGTCAGTACTACAGTTAAACTTTTCCTAAGTTATTTTTGCCACTAATAATATTAGTTAAGCCACTACTGTGTATACCAGCCGAAGCCCAAGTTGGAAAGTGTTATATAGTAGGTAAATGTAGCTAATTGTGTTTGTGAATTATTAGATTTTTCAATTCTAAATTCACTAGGAAAAATCATATGTAATTGACGATCAAACAGAAATATCTGAGTAAAATTGCCTTGAAAATATTTCTAACATTAGAATTGGCAAATTTTTCTATTCTTGAAGAAACCAAGGTTTACGAGTTTTGAACGTGTCTTCTTAGCTGGAGGTTGTTTGGCAACTAGCATTGAAAGCTCAATTTTTAGCTGGCCTTTAATGTAATAAAGAGGTATTTATTAACTAGGCTTTTGTATTCATTTTTTGTTGAACTCCCTCTAAAAGTTAATGCATTTTATTACATCATGCTTTCTGGTAGTCTTGGTAATAATTCCTTGACTCTGCTATTTTATTTATTTAATCCAGTGCCCAAAGTAATTACTGTGTGGTCAGTAAATATTTGCTGGATGAAGGAATTCCAAGTTGCTGACAGAAAATCTTTTGAAGAAACTTTCAAATTCTAAGAGAAAAAAGTGTTAATAGCAGAAAATTAAAGCAAACAGTTGTAACGCTAAAATTGAAAAGTTTCTTTATTGTTATACTTTGGAAAATAGCATCCTCTTCATTTTATGAAGCTTAGTTATACTTTTGAAAGCTTGTTGTTTTGTCTAGAAATGATTCTAAAAAGAATCAATGAAAGTGACATTTTCTTTGGCAGTCTTGGTTAACAGAATCATTTTGTCATATATTCACTCATCCAGTAAATACTAATTGAGGTCCCACTACGTATCTGCCATTTCACGTTTGTTAAGTGCCTGCTGTGTTTTTGACATTGTATACCATGTAAGGGAATGCAGAATGAAGAAGAAACACTGTCTGCCCTTAAGGAACTTAATTTCATTTGACAGGAAATACTCTTTTTTTTCTCAGATCAGAGTTTAGAAAAAAAGAAAAGAAAAAGAAAGCTGAGTATAAAGTGATAAATATATTCAGTGACACCCATAATAAGTTATTAAGGAAAACTTGATTAAACATTTATTTAGTTCTTTTATGGCCATTGAGTCCACTGCTTTTGTTGAGTCATTTATAAAGAAAGCATATTCCTTGAATTTCCTTGAATGTACAACCCTTCTGATCCCATATTTATTGTATGATGATAATAATTTACGCTTTGTAGAGTACATTCATAAGAATTGTTTTCACATACATTTTGTCAGTTAATTTTCAGGACAGCCATATGATTTGGCGACCCATGATTTCTCCAGTTTTTTTTTAATTTTTAATTTTTTGGAGATGGAGTTTCACAGTCTGTTGCCCAGGCTGGAATTCAGTGGTGCAGTCTTGGCTTACTGCAACCTCCGCATCCCAGGCTCAAGTGATTCTCCTGATTCAGCCTCCTGAGTAGCTGCGATTACAAATGCATGCCACCACACCCAGCTAATTTTTCTTTGTATTTTTAGTAAAGATGGGGTTTCACCATGTTGGCCTGGCTGGTCTTGAACTCCTGGCTTCAAGTGATCTGCCTGCCTCTGCCTCCCAAAGTGCTAGGATTACAGACGTGAGCCACTACACCCACACTTCAGTTTCTACTTTTAATATTTATCTTTGTTATTTCTCACCATCTTCATGGAACTAGGTATTGATAGTGTACTTAGTTTTATTGATAATAAGATTACAGTTTATAATAGAAAAGGTAATAAAGCTTTCCCTTAGTGTTCCCTGTGGGAACAAAACACCTTGGTAATTTTTAAGTTCTGAATGTTCAAACATTTGCCAGCATTTACCTGGTGTCTCTAAAAATTATGCATAGTTCTTGCATAATTAAAGAAAAGGAGCTCATGAGCAAAAGTATGTATTTCTCTTTGGTACAACCAATATCTGAACTCAAGTTCAGGGTGTGGCTTTAGGTATCCAAATATAGCATGTTGCAGGAATTTAGTCCATGTTACAAAGACATGCCCTGCTGACCACTGTTCAACTGAGGAGCTCATATTCTGGCACTGTTCTAAACATAAGCCTGTCTTGACTGGGCTGAGCAGCTGAGCATCTAAAGTCTCGTTTAGAAGTGACACCAGAAAGTCTATCAAACCAATTGAGTTCGGATGAAATGTGAAAGGCCTCACACTTACTCAGCTTTTACATTTGAAAAGTTATTTTCTTTCTTTTATATTACTTAAAAAATTCTTATTTTTAAATCCCTACAATATTGAACCTTAGGTTAATTGAGTTTTCCTATGATAAGTTACATGTATCAGTGTAAAGAGAAACTGAGATTTTTGTAACTTGAAAAACTCAGTTGAAATTGGATTTAAAAGTAGTGAATACTGGTGTATACCTGTGTTGTTTTAGAATATGATATTTTATATAAACATTCCAATAATGCGAATATTTTTCAAACTGCTAATAAGTTTTTAGCTTCTATAAATATTTCATATAGCCAACTTTAAATATAGTTACTTTTATTAATAATGTTTAGTCTTTCTTCTTCCGGACCCTCTTGCCAAACCTTTTGGGACATATAGAGATGTTTTCATGCTTTAAGAAAAGGCAGTATGTATTTGTAACACGTACTGTTTGCAGCAGTGTACTGTTTTTTTTTTTTGAGACGGAGTGTTGCTCTGTCACCAGGCTGGAGTGCAGTGGCATGATCCCAGCTCACTGCAACTTCCGTTTTCAGGTTTCAAGCAATTCTCCTGCCTCAGCCTCCCAAGTAGCTGGGACTATAGACAGTTACCACCACGCCTGGCCAATTTTTTGTGTTTTTAGTAGAGACAGCGTTTCACCATGTTGGCCAGGATGGTCTCGATCTCTTGACCTTGTCATCCGCCCACCTCGGCCTCCCAAAGTGCTGGGATTATAGGTGTGAGCCACCACGACCAGCCCTGTACTGTTTTTAACTCTACTCTCCTATCTCAGGATATCAGAAGTTGATTTCCCTAAAATACATTAATTTCCCAAAGAAACTTTTATGCCAGTTGCTTTTTTTAATTAAAAAAAAAATCTTTTAACAAGCCAGTTGCATCCTTAACATTAAGAAAGACATTACAAATGTTTTTAAATTGTAAATTTATAATATAGCAGTTTTAAAAAAGTGATATCAAAGCTATTAAAAAATGAAAAGCAGGCCAGGTGCGGTAGCTCACTCCTGTAGTCCCAGCACTTTGGGAGGCCAAGGTGGGCGGATTACCTGAGATTGGGAGTTAGAGACCAGCCTGACCAACATGGAGAAACCCCATCTCTACTAAGAATACAAAATTAGCCAGGTGTTGTGGCGCATGCCTGTAATCCCAGCTACTCAGGAGGCTGAGGCAGGAGAATCACTTTAACCTGGGAGGCAGAGGTTGCAAGTGAGCCGAGATGGTGCCATTGCAGCCTGGGCAAAACGAGTGAAACTCTTATCTCAGAAAAAAAAAAAAAAAGAAAGAAAAGCAGAAAAAATGTAATGTGTATGTTTGTTATATCCAAGGTCTGCCACAGCTGATGGTGAATTCAGCTGTATCTTGAGGTTTGAGGTTTTCTCAGAACTCAGGAAATGGTTAAGAGTTGGGCTTTAAATTCAGTGGACGTAGTTCTAAATCCTGTTTCCACTACTTACTTGGTGTGTGAATTTGAACAAGTGGCTTAAACTCTCTGATCTTCAGCTTACTGATCTATAAACCAAGGATTATAATATTATATCTGATACCTGCTTCATAGGGTTTTTGAGTTTCATGAGATAATTTATTTAAAGCATGTAGCACAGTTACTGGAAATTGCCAAGTGCTCACAAAATGTTCAGTAGTACTATTATTAACATGTCTCTACGTACACAAAAATGCTTTATTATTAGAAGTTAGTTTCTTCTCCCACAGTATTTAGGTGATTTCACAGATCATCTTTAAAGATATTTTGGATAGTATGTACTTATATTAAATATAACAAATAAAAAGTTAGATGGCAGTACTTCACTAGGCTGTTTTGTATTTTTAGGCTTGTAACTTAATACAGACATATGGCTAAGTGCTTTGGGTGCATTAGTTTTATAAGATTGCCTTTTATAGATGAAAGGAACAGGTAAATACATATATATTTTAATCTTTTAAAGTTTATCTTTTTTTTTTTTTTTTGAGACGGAGTTTCTCTCTTGTTGCCCAGGCTGGAGTGCAATGGCACTATCTCGGATAACCCCCACCTCTGCCTCTGGGGTTCAAGCGAATCTCCTGCCTTAGCCTCCAGAGTAGCTGGGACTAACAGGTGCCTGCTGCCACGCCCTGCTAATTTTCGTATTTATAGTAGAGGCAGGGTTTCACTATGTTGGCCAGGCTGGTGTTGAACTCCTGACCTTGTGATCCGCCTGAAAGTTTATCTTTTATACTGATTTGTTTATATCAGGTTTGCTTAAAGCAAGGCACAGAAACTCTCTCCTGAAGCCACTGTCAACCACACAACTTTAAATTGTTACCTCACTTCGTTATAGTCTTTTCGGTTCTCTGGAGCCTAGGACTCACCACTGCTGCTTTAAAGTGAGATATCAGGCAGACAGTATTGTTTATCTTTCACACAATTATGGGGTAGTAAATAGACAATTCAAAACAAAACAAAACAGGTTATTTTATTTAAGGAAGAAAAAAGTCAGTTATACTATTTAGCTAATACTTAAATGGCAACTTGATGTGTTTTCTACAGTCCTTGTCTTATAGCAGCTTGCAATATGGTAGGAACATAAGATTTAAGCAAATAGTTGCAAAGTAAGGCAGCCCATATGATGTGCCATTTGGTAGAAATAGTTAAGCATTATAGCAATTCAGGGGAGGAAGAGATTGCTTTCAGCTAGAGTATTTCATCTACTTATAACCTAGTTGTACAACTGGGATGTAATACTCAGCTAGAGTATTTCATCTACTTATAACCTAGTTGTACAACTGGGATGTACCTATACATGACTTGTATCTTTTTTGAAAGGTGGCTTCAGCTGGGTGGCCACACCCAGTTGTCTTTCTTCTCTATTGGTGGCTATTTTCAGCCCTTACAATCTCTTCATTCTCCCCATGATTAGGACCCCACTGCTGTCAAAAAGCTTTCTGATCTTAGGCACAGTTTTCATCCTTTTTAAAGTGCCGATCCAAAATAGTGAAATGGTGGTGGGACTAAAAGTAGCAAGTAGATGGGGAGAAGAAAGGGAAACTGTTTGGGTGCAGAATCAGGAACCTCATTCTGTGTTGTAGAAGTTGCCCTTTTGACAGCAGCATGGGTGAGGAGTAATGAAAAGGTGAACCCTCTGTTCCTGTGAAAATCCACAAATGTATGGTCCTGCCCTTCCCCACTTTCTTCCTCCCCATACCCTCTCATCTCTTGGAATTTTGGTTCCACACACCATCCTGTCCCCACTCTCCCATCCCCCACCACCTCCTTTGTTCCAGAGCTGTGCTGCAGTTCTGAATTTCCTGGCTGTTTGAAATCTTGTCTTTCAGGCTATTACAGCCCCTCTTGCTAGTTGTAGGAATCACCTCCATGATGAAGAATTGACATAGCTCCATTGAGCTTTTCTGTTACTCCCTCTGAGCCTTTAGTAGGCCCCAATGTATACCTGATGTCTAGGAGAATCCTGAGTCCCTTAATGTAATTGCCTGTGGCAGATTGCTCATATATAACATTTAACTTTGGTATTACTGTTAGTACTATATGTCTGAAAGGTTTTAACATTACACAGTGTTTTAACATTACAACTCTGAAAACAGGTTTGGTCTGAAACTTGGTTTGACCATTTACTAATCTTTTATACCTAATTAAGAACCTTACTTCCATAACCTTTTAGATTCAATGTGATGATGAAAGTATCTACTTAAAAGGGTTATTGCAAGGATCAATTGAAATAATGCTTGCAAATCTCCTGGTATTTAATGAACACTTAATAAATGTTAGTAGTTTTCATGGCTATCCTGAAAGTTCTTAGGGCCATTCTTTCCCTCTCAGTATTCTGTAATCTACTGTTCTAGGCTAACACTTTAGTTAACCATGTTTTATTAATACCAACTCTTGTTTGCTATAATGGAATCATAGAAACAGTTTAAATGAAAAAAATTTTTTTTTGGAGGGGAGATGGAGTCTTGCTCTGTATCCCAGGCTGGAGTACAGTGGCACAGTCTTGGCTCACTGCAACCTCTGCCTCCTGAGTTCAAGAGACTCTCCTGCCTCAGTCTTCTGAGTAGCTGGGATTACAGGCATGCACTACCACACCTGGCTAATTTTTGTGTTTATAGTAGAGATACGGTTTTGCCACATCGGCCAGGATGGTCTCAAACTCCTGACCTCAGGTGTTCCACCCACCTTGGTCTCCCAAAGTGCTAGGATCACAGACAGCCACCGCACCTGGCCTAATTTAAATGAATTTTAAAGGTGGTCTGCATCAGTTTTATTATTTTACATGTTAAAATGCAAGGACTGTTCAACACACAAATCTATAAATGTGCTACATCACATCTATAGGTAAAAAACCATACGATCTTTTCAGTAGATGCTGAAAAAGCATTGAATAAATTTAGCATCCCTTCATGATAAAAACTTTGAACAAATTGGGTATAGAAGGAGCATACCTCAACACAGTGAAGGCCATATATGACAAGCCCAGAAGCTGTGTGTTTCATGCTGAGTGGGGAAAAATTGAAAGCCTTTCCATTAAGATCTGAAACAAGACAAAGATGCCCACTTTCACCACTTTTATTCAGTGTAATACCAGAAATTGTAGCCAGAGCAATTAAGCAAAAGAAAGAAATAAAAGACATTCAAATTGAAAAGGAAGAAGTCAAATTATTCTTGGTTGAAGATGACATGATCTTATATTTGGAAAACCTAGACTTCACCAAAAAACTCTTAGAACTGATAAATGAATTTAGTAAAGTTGCAGGATACGAAATCAGCCTACAAATCTCTATACATTAGCAGAGATCAATCTGAAAAAGAAATCAAGAAAGCAATCTTATTTACAATAGGTACCAAAAAATACACCTAGAAATACATTTAACCAAGGAGATGAAAAATCCTTACAGGGAAAATTATGGAACACTGATTAAAGAAATTGAAGAGGACACACAAAAAAGGAAAAGATACCTTATGCTCATGGATCTAAGACTTCATCTTTTTAAAATGCCTTTACTACCTAACGCGATCTACAGATTTAGTATAATCCCTATCAAAATACCAATTATATTCTTCACAGAAATAGAAAAAAAAACTATAATTCATATGGAGCCACAAAAGACCATGAATATCTAGAGCATCTTGAGCAAAAAGAACAAAGCTGGAGGCATCACACTACCTGAATTCAAAGAATACTACAAAACAGTAATAACCAAAACATCATGGTACTGGCATAAAAACAAACACATATGCCAGTGGAACAGAATAGAGAACCCAGAAATAAATCCATACACTTTCAGCCAACTCATTTTCAACAAAGACACCCTGAATGTACATTGGGGAAAGAATGGTCTCTTTAATAAATGGTTCTAGGAAAACTGGGTATCTCTATGCAGAAGAATGAATCTAGATGTCCACCATATACAAAAATCAACTAAAAATGGATTAAAGACTGAAATGTAAGATCTGAAACTATTAGAAACATAGGAAAGGCTTCAGGGCATTGGTCTGGACAAAAAGTTTTTTTGGTTAAGACCTCAAAAGCATAGGCAACAAAAGCAAAAGCAGACAAATAGGATTGTATCCAGCTAAAAAGCTTCTGCATGGCAAAGGAACAGTGAACAACGTGAAGAGACAACCTGTGAGATGAGAGAACATATTTGGCAAACTATCCTTCTAACAAGAGATTAATAACCAGAGTATATAAGAAACTCAAACAGCTGAATAGCAGAAAAACAAGCAGACAATCGGCAAAAGACCTGAGTAGGCATAAAGACATATCAATGGCCCACAGGTAGATGAAAAAATGTTCGATATCACCGATCATCAGGGAAATCCAAATAAAAACTACAATGAGATATCACCACACCCCAGTTTGAATGGCTGTTATCAAAAAGATGAAAAATTACAAATGCTGTCGAAGACGTGGAGAAAGGGGAACTCTTATACGTAATTGTTGGTGGGAATGTAAAGTACTACAGCTATTATGGAAAACAGTGTGGAGGTTTCTCAAAAAAACTAAAAATAGAGCTAACATATGATTCAGCAGTCCCACTGCTGAATATATGTCTAAAAGAAAGGAAATCATTGTTTCAAATGATACCTGCCTTCTGATGTTTACTGCAGCACTATTCACAATAGGCAGGATGTGGAATCAACCACAATGAAATATTATTCAGTCATAAAAAAGAATAAAATCTGGTAATTTGCAGCAAAATGGAACTGAAGGTCATTATGTTAAGTGAAGTAAACCAGGCACAGGAAGACAAATATCGTATGTTCTCTGATGTAGAAGCTAATAAAGGGGATTTTATGGAAGTAGAGAGTAGAATGGTGGTTACCAGGGGCTGGGAAGGGAAGAGGGGAATGAAGATAAGTTGGTTAATGGGTACAAAAATACAGTCAGGTGGAAGGAATAAGTTCTACGCTTTGATAGTAAATTAGGGAAATTAAAGTTAACAGTAATTTATTGTGTATTTCCAAACAGCTGGAAGAGAATTATAATGGTCCCAACATAGAGAAAAGATAAATGTTTGCGATCATGGATATCCCAATTACCCTGATTTGGTCATCACACATTGTATATGTGTATCAAAGTGTCTGTTTCCATTCCAGAGTTATTTTTATTGATCTTAGATTAAATTGCCAAAAATCACTTTGAGACACTGATATATAGCACTGGCCACAATTTCTAACAGAAACAATATAACTTAACATTTTAGAGATTGGCATTTCTGTAGTTCTGCAGATTGTGAAATAAACCTTTAAAAGGAATGATGTATCTTGCTCTGCTTACCCTCTGATGGAAGTGCAACAATATGTATAAAAGACCAGTGAGAGGCAGGTAATAAGGTACCAGATAATTCTTAAATGAGTTAACTCTTTTACCCTCAAGGATTTCTTATGTAACCAGAAATCACTTGTACCACAAAAGCTATTGAAATTTTTAAAATGTTAAAAAAGAATTTCTTATACATGCAAATCCTTGTTTGTCTCACCACTAAAATGTGAAAACAGATTTTCACAAGACTTACTAATTAAACATGTTCTACTTCATTCAGCAGCATCCAACAAATAATTTGTCGAGCACCTTTATACCAAGTGACATCCTGTTATTTGGTTAAGTAGAGTGATGAGTAGAAGACTTATACTTTACTGAAATAAACAGTTGTTGAAGTAATAATCATACAAATAAGTAGTTAACAGTTATTTAAATGCCATGCATAAAAGCTAACAAGGGATTAATAATCAGGGGCTGGGTGCAGTGGCTCATGCCTGTAATCCCAGCACTTTGGGAGGCCAAGGAGTCCAAGAGATCAGCCTGTGCAACATAGCAAGACCCGTCCCTACAAAAAAAGGGGAAAAAAGTTACATAGCAGTGTTCAGAAAGGCTCACTTGAGGAATTAAAGTTTTAGCTGAGATATGAAGGTTTAATAAAACAAAAAGGCAGAGAGATAGAAAAAGGGAGCTTATACTCGGCAAACAGCATATATAGAGGCCCTGAAGGACATAGTATGATCAGTCCTAAGAATTGAAAGACAGCTAGAGTATTTGGAGCAGAGAAAGCTGGTAAAAAATGCAAGTCCTGGTCATGAGAAGAGAAGTGAAGATGTTTACTAAATATTACCAAGGAAACCACAGAAAAAGGAGAAGTGAACCTCCCTCCAAAATGAACTGTTCTGTTAGAATTTTGTTTTAAAGATTCGCTGTCAAGACCACCACAATTTTTAATTTGCTAGGTAGAGTATTACTAAGATTGGGGCAGTTTTAACATGTTCTTTTTTATTTGATTTTTCTTCCTTTCTATATTGGCTTGTTCAGAATCGAGGGAGGACTTTGATGTGTTTAGATCAGGAATTTTCACTGTTGAACAGTCATAGAAAGAGAGAATCTTATCTTGTTTTCTTGGCTGGGGATTTCGTGTGGGTGTGTGAGGTGCAGCTGCACCATGAGTTTCTTGGCAGCCAGGACAGGGCAATTCTCAATGCAGTTCATCTTGAATAGGAAAAAACTTAAGAGTAAAAAGGCTACTTTGAATGTACTAAATTCAGTGGAAAACACCCAGGGCCTGAACCTTTGGCTGACATCCTGTTATTTGGTTAAATGGATATGGCAGCCTCAGGCTCATGTCCAGGTTTTGTGATAGGAACACATGAAGGGGAGAACAGTCAAAGCTTTGTTTCAATATAAAACTATCAATGGCCACATCTAGTTTTTAAATGTTTTTGGTTTTTGTTTGTGGTTTATTTAAGCTTTTTCTCTAAAGAACACTTAATAAAAAAGGCAGATTGATGGAAACCTAGCTTTGTTTGCAAGTATGAATTCACATTGCTTATCAGAAAGATTTTTTTCAGGTTTATTTATATACAGATGGTTTCCCAGACCTGCTTTTATTGCTCACATTTTCTTCACTCTCCTTTGACCTCTTCTGTAGTCTATAAGCATTGTGTTTTCCCAAACACTCAAATGCAGACAGTGTAGAACTTCTCATTTTTTAAGCACACTTGCGTCCTTCTCTTTGCGTAAACTCGTCATTACTCTTCATAAGCGGAAACCTCTGAACTGCTTCCAGTGCTTAACTGCTTGTTTATATCTTTACTGATATTTAGTATTATTACTTTCGGAGTAGTATAGAGGCGTGTTCTGTGCACAGTTTGCCTGAGCTTAAATCCAGTCCTGTTTCTTACTTTGTTGGTTCAATTAGCTTTTTAGTTTTTAATCTCCAAAATAAAGATAATTATGTTAGAATCTCCTAAGTCTTTTTTTTCAAGACTTTTTTCAAGAAGAAAATGCATACAAAGGACTTAATTTAAAATAAGTATCTAGGAGAAGAGATGCTAGTTATCATTTTATTCTTGATTTAGGTCCAATCTCCTGGAGTCTATTAATAGCTCTCTTTTCTGGTTGATGTCATTCAGTCTGAAGATCACCTGTGTGCTGATGACTTCCCACTAGCCTCTGTTCCTAACCTCACTTTTTTCTAAGCTCCAGATTTGCAGATCTGACTGCTACTGTATTATCTACACTTAAATGTCATATACATACTTCAAACATAACAAATTTTAAAACAACTTTTGAGCTCTGTCACCTAGCCCTGCTCCTTTCCCCAGTCTGTTCCTCCACATTCTTTTCTGTCTCAGTTAATGGCAGCACCCTCTGTACTTTTGGCTTTCCTTTAGCTGCCAGCCGCTATTTCATCAGCACATCTTAATAGCATTATCCCGAAAATATATCCTGAATCTGACTCCTTGTTGTCATCTCATCTACTACTACCATAGGCTAACGATAACCCTTTCCTGTCTAGGCAGTTATGTAAGGAGTGGTCTCCTTATTTCTACATATTTCACGGTAAGGCTGGACCATTTCCAGTCTTACTGTGAACAGTCCATTCTCCACATTGAAGAACAATATTCTAAAAACAGATTATTCCTCTTCTTTTTATTGCAATTAGAAAACTATCCAGAGTTCTTGAAAGCTTTTCATGACCTAGCTCCTCTCTGACTTTCTGCCAGTTTCTCAAACACTGCTAGTTCATTCCATTTGAAGGCTTTTTTTTTTTTTTTTTTTTTAACTAGCCTTTTTCTCTCTTTGGGGTATTTTTCACCCAGATCTTCACAATGTGGCTCCTTGCAGTTTTTAGGTCTCAGAGGTCAACTCTTTAGAGAGGCTTACCCTGACATCTTTCCTTCTTAAGTTAATCACTATCTGAAATTTCCCTTCCTCTTCTTTCTTCTTTCATTAAGTGCCCCTCCCTAAACCCAAAGTAATTTAAGTCCCGTAAGGGCAAGGACTTTATCTGTTTTGTTCACTGCCATATCCCCAGTGTGTAGAATGGAACCTGGTATTCAGAATGTTTTCAGTATTACAGTATTATATGGGTGGATGGCTAAATGAAAGATTGAAGAAATATGCATCTGGTAATTTTTCTACAACCAGAGAAATGATAGATTATTTCGTCCTGCATAAACTTTGTATAGGTGTTGATTTTAGAATTAATCATGCTAATCTTTGTCCTAATTGCTTTTGTCTGTCTCTTCTGTTTTTGATTGTAAGCCTTTCTTCTCATAAAGTGCTAGATGCAATTTTAGTACTTACTGTTGATTAAATTGAAAATGCAATCTAACATCATTATATTCTCTGAAATTATAGATATGTTTTTCTTGAAAGCAGATGTGTTTAAAATACACGTTCCCCTTTTATCTCCTACAGTTCATAATTGGACCCTTGAAGATACTCTTCAGTGGTTGATAGAGTTTGTTGAACTACCCCAATATGAGAAGAATTTTAGAGACAATAATGTAAAAGGAACGACACTTCCCAGGTGAATCTTTGTTATGCAAATGTATTTTCCACTCAGGGAGAATTACATGCTAGATGTCATTTTCTAGTACTGAATCTACAAGTTACTTCTGTGTCTGAGGTCACAAAGGAAATATGTCTATTATTTAATCTTTTTAAAGTATGCATTTTCAAGTTTTAATCAATTTTTCTTGTCTAAATAATCAGGCTCTTGAAAAAAATTATTTCTAAGGAATGTAATTTGAGTATCAGAAGGTGATACTCAAGTTAAAACAGAGTAGAACATTAAAATGAGATTAGAGTTTTTTGATTTATATATGTTGCCCTTGGTATGAGGAAAAGTATCAACTATATTTGTAAATAACATGAAGGTTCAACTTTTGACCAACCTAAGAAAAAAATTTTTATTTGATACTGATACATTTTTATGGACATACCTTCTTGAATGGATTAATATGCATCTCTTTCTTGTTACTTTTTAAATGACAATAACCACCTAATTATGGTATCTATAAGTTATACCTGAATTTTTTAAATGAAATTAATAAAAATAAAATTTATGTACATAGAAGTACATAGAAGTACCTTATATTATCTCATTTAACCCTCATGATTAAAATGAGGCATATATTGTCATTTCCATCTTACAGGTTAAAAAAAACCCAAGTCACAAAGAAGTTAAACATTTTGCCCAAGGCAGCATTTAAGCCTAGATAGATCTGATAGCAAAGTCCAGGTTGCCAGTTTATCCCTAGATGTCTGAATCCAGTTGTTTTCTAAATTTTATTTTCTAAATTATATCTAAATTGTATCATTTGCAGATAGCATGCTAATCTTTGTTCTAATTGCCTTTATCTATCTCTTCTGTTTTGATTGTAAGCTTTTCTTCTCATACAGTGCTAGATGCAATTTTAGTTCTTACTGTTGATTAAATTGAAAATACAATCTAACATCGTTATAGTCTCTGAAATTACAGAATATGTATTTCTTGAAAGCAGCTGTGTTGCAAATAGCAAATGATACAATTATAATTTCTAATAATATGATTTCATTATATAATATATACAGTCATAATTTCTAATTAATTTAATTAACTTAAATTCGAAGGATTTAAATGTCAAAATTTGCAACGATTCTACCAGAACTTTTTATCCTTACAAGATTGCTTCTTAAGTTTTATTTTTCCCTGGATGATTTCCTACGTCAAAAAAGACTCCAATCAGTTTTTTGCAATCTAATCATTATATGTAATGAAATATATACATTGTATCCCTGGTCAACTTCCTTACATGCCCTATTTAAATAAGTATCCTTTGTTGCTTTGTGGTTTGTATTTTGGATCAAGTTGGAAGTTTTCAGAATGTATTCTGAATATCAACATTAGTATTTCTGATTTTATTATACACATGACTAGAAAGATGAAATTATGGGAATAAGAGTCAATTTAGTAAGTACTTACTGAATATCTTTTGTGTTCATGGTACAACTACACACTAGAAAGAAGACAAACGTTAAATAAAATATAGTTCTTGCTTTTAATTAAAACAAGTTCCTAAGTTACGGCAGAGTAGAACATTAAAATGAGATTAGAGTTTTTTGATTTATATATGTTGCTCTGGGTATGAAGAACAATAGGAATTTTCTTGTTTTTTGAGAGATTTCTTTATATAACAACATGAAATAAAATTGGCTGATCTGTGTTTTGACAATCAGTGTTGTAGCTACTTATTTCTTTTGCTTTAGTAGAGATTAATCAGAGATGCTTCCAATTCTGGTAAAATTGTGGAGACATCACGTACTTGTCAAGATCAACTCCTTAAATAGTGCACAGGTTACTATAGAAAAACATTATAAATATAAAAGTTCAGTTCTCAGGTCAGCCCATTGGAACATTTTTTAGTGAGGAGAAGGGAAAACAGTAAACTCTTCCTTAAGCCCTTATTATATAGTAATGAAATTAGATGAGTCAACTTCAAGGGGCAATATCAGTTAATTTCAATTATTATGTAAGTTCCAGAGCTCTTTGTATGGTATCTATAGACATACGAGCTAGTTACAAGAATGTATAAGAAAATGTATTACATGTTCTAGGTAGTTGGCCTACAATAGTTCATTACGATGTTTGTTTTCTGTGACATTAAAACCCTTTGCATCTACTAAAGGTAGCCAAAACTATGTTAGTTTTGTTGGTTATAGCAGTTATTTTAAACCTTTTACTGTGTTTTCTATATTCTGTAATTTTTACTACCAAAGGTTATACTAAGGCTCTTTTCACCTGTCACATACCACCTCATTTCTTTCAGGCCTATGTGGCCTTCCCTGTTACCCTAACCCACTCAGGTGGAATCATATTACCTCTGGACTCATATTGAACCTTGCATAAAATTCTGTTACATATTTTCTTTTTTACTACATTTTCTTGTCTTAGTCTGTTGATAGTATTGCTGTTAATTCATGCATCCATCCATCCATCCATCTGTCTATCCATGCATTCATTTAGCTATTACACAAACATTTCTCAAGCTTCTGCTTTTGGCAAGTACTGCATTAGGCTTTGGGGATATAGAGATAAGACATAGTCTTTGCCTCCATGCAGTTTGGTAAGTGTCATGTTAAAGGTGTAAGGAAAGCATTATAGGAAAAGTATCTGTGGAGAAGATAAAGGAAGGCATTTTGGAGAGAGAATGTTAGAATTCTTTGCTCTTTAAGGTTTTATAGAAGACTCATAGGAGTTCCTGTAATTTCTCCATACTTACAGAGTACTGATATCTTTCTACACAAAATGTTGTGTTTCAGAGTAATCTTTAGAATCATACATATTTGGGTTTAAATCCTTACCTTACCTATTACTAATTATATTTAGGCAAGATACTCAACCTCTCACAAATATCTTCACCTATAAAATGGAAATACTGTTATAAGGTTTTCTTGAGTATTAAGCCATTGGTACACAACGCAGCATGTATTATATGCTTGTTTTTATTGTCATTGTTATTAATTTTATTATTATTATACTTTGTGTAGTAAAATCTTTACTAGCATCATACTTGATTGTTAAGAAATCTTAATTGAGTACTGGGCTGCTTGTATTTATAGTCCATAATAAAGTAATTTTATTTTCTTATTTTGCCTGTGCCCCCTACATGCTTTCTTCATAGCTAATAAAATGGTTTAGTACTACTTACTATATAAATCCCTCTACCTACCTACCTCAATCCGTGAAGGCTTCTGTTTCCCATTTGTGACTTCAATGTTCTTTGTTTAATTTTTAAACAGTTTAAACATTAAAATGTAAAGGTATAGATTTTTTGATACTCTTAAAGAAAAGCAATTTGATCTAAATTGAAAACTTTTTAAAAGTCTGTTATAGATGTTAAAGTAAGTTACTTACAATTTTATTATCTTTTGTGAAAGGATAATAAATGCCAGAAGTAATTAATGATTATAAAATATTTTCAATTTTATAAGTTTCTAAATCATAGTAAGTCATAACAGAAAGTAACTTTAGAAAACAGAAACTTTTCAGTGTAGCTGTTAAATGATTAAAATACAGGAGTCTTTCTACAGCTAAGTTTGTGTTGAAAGGGTTTTTGAAATGTAACAAATTATTAAATCACACATGGATGAGCTCCAACAGTGATCATCAGTAATATGTAAAGTACTACATGTGTTGCTCAAATACTTAAATTTATATACTAGAAATATTTTCATTTAATATATATATGTATTTTTCAAATAAACAGGATAGCAGTGCACGAACCTTCATTTATGATCTCCCAGTTGAAAATCAGTGACCGGAGTCACAGACAAAAACTTCAGCTCAAGGCATTGGATGTGGTTTTGTTTGGACCTATAACACGTTAGTATTCTCTCTCACTCAGAAGATGATGTAAAAGAATATTCTGATCATCTCTGTGTTATTTAAGGAAAGAAAAAAAATAAGAAAGTTAGTAGACATCTAAGAAGAATCATCTGTTAGCTGTGAAAGAAGTGTAACACTATCTTAAAACAAAAGGTTTATAGAATGGGATTTTCTGTCATTGAGTGTGAAGTTTTTAAAGCTGGTTACTAATGTAAGAAGTTGTTTAAAAAAAAAAAACCACTGTGCTTAGCTGTTAATTTAGAATTTTTAGATTTAAAACTTTGGATTTTTGAAGTAGTTTTAATGTTGATGTTACTATAATTGGATATTCACTGAGGAATCCTTTAAAAAATAATGCAATCTAACCATTGTGATGGCATGAAGCAATAGATCCTAACAATATCACTAAACACCAAGAAAAGGGTTTTTTAGATATAGATGTAAAGCAAAGACTCACTTGAAGCTTTATAAAGTAACAGACTATACTGGCAGAAGCACAAAGTAGAAAATGTTATTTGATTGTTTTGAAGAGAAATATTTAAGAAAGTGTTACACAATATCCGTAAAGAAAATAAACCTCGTATTTATTTACTTTGACAGGAGTATTTTTCTCCAGAAGAAAAGTTTAATATGTTTGTTTTATTTAATTTCAAATTTCAGAAAACTTTGGGAGAAAGTGTTTGAAGAGTACACATTTTAAAGGAATTATGTTTTATTTTTTAAAAGGCGAAAAAGAATAACAAAATTAATACGAGAAAAATGGCTTCCACAAGTTATAAAGTAGGAAACTAATGTTTATTCTCCCTGGATTCTTGGAGTTAGGAGATTTTCAGGTTTCTCTGATACTGTCTTGGGAATGGCCCTTCTAAAAAAGGGTTACTAGAATTGGTTGAATAGATTTTATGACTTTACTGATGGTTCTTTTTTGGCTTGGGCTAAAAGAGCAGCTGGTGAAACAGCTGGAACTCCCCTTATGAGAGCTGGTGGAAATGCACTGTTGGTGGAAATTACAAACCCCAGGAAATAGAACACTACCAAAATGCCAAGCGTTCCATAGAGATGATGCCCTTTCCAACCTTTTCCTTGTCCTCGCTTCTAGACTGATTCCAATAGGGGATTGTCTTCTGTGGGATTCTGTCCAATGTTTCTCATGTGAGTGGTTAGTGAAAATAGGAATTAAAGTATAGAATTTGTTTCTATTTACAACTTGATCAGAAGTATTCATATTAATCTCAGAACTAACCCCTTTCCAAGCCCCCAAAATTATATTACCAAGTCATTTGAAAAGAAATCAAGCTAGTCTCAAAGAAGATTGTAAACAAATATTTAAATAAACCAATTAAGAAGTTAATGATACATTACCTTTTAAATATGTTTTTCTTAGAATGATTGAGTGAATGTGCCCTTTAGTCAGAACACTTATATTAGATTTATTTTAAAAACCAGCATTGTCAAATGAACAGAAATACATTTTAAAAGAGTTTTTTTTTTTTTAATCTTTTCCATTCTGTGGTGCTTATTACTGAGTGTGAGACCTTATTTGTTTAATGTTATTTATGGTCAGAGAATAGGGCTCGTAGTTGAAGTAGAACCTGAGCTGAATGTCTCAGTGTGAGGCAGAAATAAAAAATGCTTTTGAGATTGTAGCTTTCAGCAGCACATTTCTTCTACTACAGGTGGAAGGGTGAGGCTGTGCACTCTGGCAATATGGAGAACTGAGCATCTCTGACATAGAGCATACTACATATCACACCACACACACAAACATAGCCAAACCCCAGACTTGTCAGCCTAGGAACTTGGGATTTCTATAGGACTCTATGTCACCAAACTGCAAAATATGTTTCTACTAGAGGCCTGGGCATTTAGGTGGTTTTTCACTGTGAGCTGTATCTCTTCGGAGCATTAAAATAATATATTAGCTATCATGTGTCTCTGTTCCAGAGAGCCCCCTGAAAAGTATGTATTGACAGGGCTAAATTAGGAAATTTGAATAGTGATTTCTGTGTTTTGTATCACTGAAGGTAGTGATACAAAACACAGTATCACTTCTAAATAGGCCCGGGCTCCCCACTCTTTGTTTTAGACATAAGGCTGGGGGTTAATATCATGCCAGTAACCCCTATATCTTTGGCAAATAAACACCTAAAATTGATAATTATTACTACTATTTAACCCAGGCTTTATCAGCCTTAGCACTAGTCACTCTTTGGGCTGGATAATTCCTGGATAAGTCTTTGTTGTCAGCAGAGGGGGCCACAGGGAGGAGTTGTCTTGTGCACTGTAGGATGTTCAGCAGTATTTCTGGTGTCTGCCCACTAGATGCCAGTAAACACTCCCTCAAGTTGAGACAACACAAAATTATCAAATGTCTGCTGGGGGTGGGTGAGGAATTACTACCAACCTTGAGATTAACCACTGATTAACCTCACCGAATTGGGAAAATACTTTTTGGTGAGTGATCAGGTTTTTAGGTGGGTCTAAAAACATGACAGCTGCCTGACTTGACTGAAGGAAGGGAGTCAGGATGATGGTGGTGATACTTTTGATGACTTCCTCCACCCTGCAAAGGACCATTCTGGCAGCACATGATTGAAGGTGCTGTTGCTTTTTCAAGGATCCCCACGACTTTGGCCACTCCTTCTACCACCAGCAGGGCCATGGTGTGTCCATATGGGTTTTTCTCTGTCCTTCTATAAGTCTCGTATGTCAAAGAGTTATAAGAAGCACAGTCATTATTTGAAGAAAGAATTTTTAAAAGGCTAGAGCTTGTGCATGGGAAGGAGATCTCCAATTTTTTGTTTTGTTTTAAATACTACCTAAAAAGTGTCTTTTTGTATTGAGAGGCTGTCATATTCCAAGATTAATTGAATCATCTATAATTCTCTTCATAGGCCCACCTCATAACTGGATGAAGGATTTTATCCTCACAGTTTCTATAGTAATTGGTGTTGGAGGGTGCTGGTTTGCTTATACGCAGAATAAGACATCAAAAGAACATGTTGCAAAAATGATGAAAGATTTAGAGAGCCTACAAACTGCAGAGCAAAGTCTAATGGACTTACAAGAGAGGTAAGTAAAAAAAGAAAAAACATAAATCTTGTTACTTATGTAGGCAAATACAATTTATAAAAAAATTTATGGGCATGTGCTTAAACACTTATATTTAGATTATTACACATCAGGAATATATGCATATTTGATAACCACATTTTTAGAAAAGTGTATTTTTGTCATAATTGCAGATTTATTATAAATGTAAATACTTGGGAATAAATCAGTAGAAGAACAGTGGAGGGTAAGTCAAATGTAGTGGAATTTGATATGTAGTTAAATTTTGTTTTTAACTTGATTTAAATAATTACGAAGTTTTAAAAAGATTTCTCTGCTTTCCCTGTCTTTTGAGCCCAGGATAACCAAAATAGCTGTATAGTAAGTTGCCTGATATTTTTATTAACCAAGCTTAAGGCTAATGAAAAATGCTATGATTTCTCATTGAAATATATATTTAATTGCCTGACACAGTATTCATTATTTTGTAAAAAAAAACCTTTGGAAATTTTTTTGAGGAATTTTTATTTTTGTTGTTCTATAAGGCTTGAAAAGGCACAGGAAGAAAACAGAAATGTTGCTGTAGAAAAGCAAAATTTAGAGCGCAAAATGATGGATGAAATCAATTATGCAAAGGAGGAGGCTTGTCGGCTGAGAGAGCTAAGGGAGGGAGCTGAATGTGAATTGAGTAGACGTCAGTATGCAGAACAGGAATTGGAACAGGTATTTACGTAAAAAAAAAATCATCTGTAAGGATGTTAACATTGCCACTCTGAGGAGCCAGGTCCTGTTTTTCTTCAATGTCCTACATTTTGTTCCGTTGTATACTGTTCCTCAGTTGATAAGAGAATCATTTGTTTATGTTATTAGCATTGATCAAAGTTCATATAGCAAAATAACACAGTAGTAACTGAAAGATAAAGTTACCATCATGCTCACTCATTCATGAAATCTTATCTCTTGCCATGTTCATTGTCTTGAGTAAATTTAAGTAATATGTTTAAGTTTCTAACTATAATGTAGTAAGATAAAGTATATCCAATGTTGAACTTCTCTGCAAAGATAAAGGATCTCTATTAAACATCCATTTGAATCCTGTTAAATTGTTTTAGAACATAATCTGCTAAAAGTTCTGAAGCTGTCTAAAAGATGTCCTTTCCAATACCTGCTTTTCTTGTTTAGTTACTTAAGATAGAATATAGGCATTTGCATTGCACAGAGTCCTTCAGAGAAGGTGAGGTTCTGGGAGAATTTAATTATAGGCAGATGCATTAGTTTTCTATTCCTACTGTAAAAAAAAATACCACAAACTTAGCAGTTTAAATAAACACAAATTTATCATTGTAAAGATCTGGAGGTCAGAGCGAGGTAAGGCGAGCCTGCAGGACTGGATTCGCTCTGCAGGCTGTAGGGGAGGACCTGTTTCCTTACCTTCTCCACTGGTAAAGGCCACTCCCATTTCTCATCTCATGGCCCCTTCACCTGTCTTCAGAGTGCTTCATTCCAACCTCTACTTCTGTGGTCCCATCTCCTCCTTCTGACTTTGATGCTTTCTTTACTGGTAATGAAACTGAAGAACAAAATGAGGATTGTAAAACTTGCTCAAAATTAGCGGTGACTCAGTTATAAAGCAGAGTTATAAAGTGATGAATGACTTAAGGTCAACTCATGGGAAAGATACGCTATGCATTACTGTTTTCTTCAAGATGGTCATTTTATATAAATTTGTCTGACTGAACATAGCCATCATTTTCATAACTGTTAACCACTCCTCTCACACCCCCAGACATCTGTTTTTTGGATCTTCTCCCTCTAAGGACTCTTAGGCATATTTTATAGTCATGCCCCATTTACCTAACAAAGCATATCAGCACAGAATGTGGCAAAGAATCAGGGAGTTGACAAAAAAGGCCTACTCGAAATTATACTCTATCTGAGAATTGGGTATTATGCCCTTGACACTCCGTTAAGAACCCCCTGCTTTTTTCCACCAAGACGTCTAACTCATGGTTTGTTCTGGTACATTTCTGTCTTTCTAAACTTTGTAGATAAGAAACAGCAAATTAGAAAGCAGTAGTTTGGAATTCTGCGACAGAGATGTAGACTGATGGTAGTACTTCACAGGTGACTGCCTCACAGTGAGGAAGAAGAGACAATGTAAAAAAAAGGTCCAAGAATTATGGACATTCTAACTTGAAGCTCTGGCAGTGAGACCATGCACACCTCAGTAGACCTTAAAGTTACCAAGAGATGATGTATTGGTACAAATGTAATCTCATTAGATCCTGGGTCAATAAAAGGTGATTTAAAGGAAGGAAATTGGTATTTTAAGAACACTGTCTGGCATGATTATATTAATGAGAAACAAGAATTTCTAAGGGCTTACTGTGTGCTAGAAGTGTATGCTACACACATTGCCAGTGGTTTGCTCATATATTTTAATCCTCACAACACACAGATACTCTCTTCATTTACAGATGAGCTGTGTAGAGAGGTTAGATAACTTGCCTTGGGTTCCACAGCTATTTGCTGGTAAAGGCAAGATTTTGCATGTCATATTCCAAAGTCTATATCTTCTCATACTGCTATTAGAAGCTTTGCTTGTAGAAATAAGTTTAACTGAGAAATGATATATAATGTGACATAACCCATAATTCCACATAGTTCAGAGAATTACTATATTTTGTCTGTATTTAAATGTAGTATGTATTTTGTCATACTATTAAAAGCTTTGCTTGTAGAAGTAAGTTTAATGAGAAATCATGTGTAATATGGCATAACCCACAATTCCACATGGTTCAGAGAATTACTGTATTTTGTCTGGAGAATAATCAACATAAATTTAGAAGTCAGGAAAATCTGGTATTTTTTTATATCGTGTTATTTTTCCTAGAATGGAGACTTTTGGGTGACTAATAGTACCACTTTATATTTTATATGATTTAAATATTTTTCACAAATCAGTTTCTTAGAAAAAGTCTCAGGAAGCCTTTAATCAGGACAAGTGATAATACCCCTATTGGTATAAGCCTTAAGAACTTACTGAAGGTCACAGAGATGATAAATAATGCAGTTGGGTCTAGAAACCAAGTTTTCAGATATTTAGGCTGTTTCTTTCTGTGACATCATGTTTTTACTTACTGTTTTATTCCTGAGATACAAAAATTATGTAAATCATTATTACATTTTAAACATTTATTGTCTGCAAAATCTGTTACTCACTCAATTTTTACTGTGTTAATTCTCCTATAAACAACAGTGTAATTTAAACTAAGGGTTGAGATTTAGATCAAATGAAACATTCATGAGTAATAGCAGAGAAAACAGTTAAGTAGTAGCCACTATTGGAAGGTCAGACTTTCCACAAGTAATTTTTTTTTTTTTTTTTTTTGAGACAGAGTCTTGCTCTGTTTCCAGGCGCCAGGCTGGAGTGCAGTGGCGCAATCTCGGCTCACTGCAACCTCTACTTCCTGGGTTCAAGCAATTCTTCTGCCTCAGCCTCTTGAGTAGCTGGGACCACAGGTGCGCACCACCACACCCAGCTAATTTTTGTATTTTTTAGTAGAGACAGGGTTTCACCATGGTCTCAATCTCTTGACCTCGTGATCTGCCCACCTCGATCTCCCAAAGTGCTGGGATTACAGGCTTGAGCCACCTCACTCGGCCTCCACAAGTAGTTTTGAGTCATTATTTGGCAATCAATCTAAACATTGTTCAGCTTCAATTTATGCTAAAAATATATACGTAGTTTTTATGTTAAAAGTATTTCCATTGAGCTCTTTAGGGGAAATACGTTTATGGAAATGTCATTAAGGAGAATCTATGATTAAAGAGAATAACTTGAATTAATTTTGTTGAGATTCTCTGTATAATTCCTTGGAAGTGAAAATTGTATAGAAACTTTAGCTTTAAAATCTTGTGAGAACAAGGGCTTGCGGACATGCATTTTTGTGGTGTTATGCAGGTCTGCATGTTACGGAACCTAAGCTTAAATTTTCTCTTCCTGAGAGATTAACAGGGACGCCACACAGCTTACCCAACGGACTTATTAAACACAGTATTGTCCCAAGCCATTGCACAGTAAGTCATGTAGGCACATGTTGCTTGGGATTTGTTTTCAGTGAGTTAGTGCTCTTCCCCTTACTTTAATGTGTCTTTTTGAATTGTCGTCTATTGTTGCTTTGTGGATTTTGTTTTTAATTTTGGAATTTTTTAAAGAGATTTTTCTACACAATTCTTTGTTTTCACACTATCTGACAGCTGTTCTATTTCTTTATCAGAAGTTTGTGTATAGTACTTTTGTTAGTTTATTCTGGCAAATGATAAAGTTTATTCAAATAAGTTGGGTTTGTTCAGATCAAACATTCCTTTGCTCTTTATCTTCCTTAGTTAGCTTTGGGGAAAATCAATCTGCAGTGTGGTGCTCAGCTCGCAGGATGCTCCATAGTTCACTTACCGCTTTGCCTGAAGGTCTTGAGTGTGTCTGTGCACGATTTCATAAATTACATCCTGTATCTTTACACAGCTTTAGTTTGAAAGCGCTTGCTAGTTTTTAAGTAAATCATTCCAAGAATGGATTATCTATTCCCTTCTGTGTCATTTCCTTAGTGAGGTTTTCCTTACTATACTTTTTCTTAGCACTTATCACCTAACCACCAGACATTTTTGTTTTTTCTCTGTTTATTGTCTGGCTTCATTAAAGGGCAGGTGGAAGAAATACTGTGACATCTTTATACTGAAGACTATAGTTTCTCATGAAAAAAATCAGGTAGATTCTCACTCAAAATCTGTTTTCTCAAAATCTGTACATGGTCTGCAGATGTTCACTTAGCTACCTTTTAGTATATTCAAAGCAGTGAATTATGTAGCAGAAGTGGTAAAACAGATGATAATAGGCAGATATACTTGCAACAGTAAGAAATAACTAGCCATAAAGAAGATGTCATGAAAAACTACAGGAAAATACAATTAAAAAAAATGAGTATATAGTGAAGGAGCTACAGTAGGCTCTTCTGGAAACATTAGGAGGAGGAGTAGAACATGTATCCCCCCGATTCTGGACACTTCTTTATATAATACTTCATAAATGAAATATGCATTATGGGAAAAGTGTCATCAGTTTTGATCTGTATATACCCTGGATTGTTTTTCACCCCTCAGTGAGTCTGGTTTTCATAACATAAAAAAACTAAATATTGCAACTTAAGATGTAAATAAGCTGTCTCTACCCAGCTTGACTTCACAACGTTGCTTAGTGGATTTAAGATGCACATGAAACTTCAGCCTTAATTTTAATGCTAGTAATATATTGTGTTAGACTTTGCAGTTTAAAATGATGCCTACAAAAAGCATAATTAAAATAGCTTTTTCTTTTAAAATGATGTTTACAAAGAGCATAATTAAAATAGATATTTCTTTTAGCTGGAGTACTAAAAAATATTTTAATCCTTTCTTGCTCTCTCTCTCTCTCCTTTCCTGCGTCCTTCCTTTTCTTCTTCTAGGTTCGCATGGCTCTGAAAAAGGCTGAAAAAGAATTTGAACTGAGAAGCAGCTGGTCTGTTCCAGATGCACTTCAGAAATGGCTTCAGTTAACACATGAAGTAGAAGTGCAGTACTACAATATTAAAAGACAAAACGCTGAAATGCAGCTAGCTATTGCTAAAGATGAGGTACTCTCTTGTACTTCAAAATTTACTAAATTTGTTTCTTAGGCTGCCTTCTTAGAGGAATTACTCAACTGGGGTACACAGATCTAAATAAAAGTTTTATTATTGCAGATTCTTTTTTCGAACTGGAACTTATTGTGTAAATAGACTCTAGTAATCATAAGCTGTAAATTAAAATTACTGTATCTAGAGAAGTGTATACTTTTCAAAGTGACCTTAGTGATTTAAAGATTCTTTTTTTTATCATTATCAAAGTTTTATACAGAGCTTTTTCCCTCTAGGTTGCTGCTTCATATCTGATTCAGGTTAGTAGTTACTGGAAATTAATTTTGACACTTAAATTGTGTGGAATGAGAATAAGTCTTAATCTGAATTCTAGCAAAAAATATTTAAAAGTTCGGTTCATGCACTAGCACCATTCTAGTAGGATATTGTTAATGTTTTTCTGTTACTTCTAGTAGAAGATTCGAGTCTTCCTGAACCATAGAAATAAGAAAAAATTCTCCAGAATAAAGTTTTGAGTTATATCAATTGCCTTGGAAAAGCATGTTTTTTCCCTCATCTGTTTTCTCTTTTGGAATTCAGGGATATCTTGGCTAATAATTCTCTACTGTTTTTCTGATTTGTTAATATGTTCAAAACCAAAATAAACTTTATTATTTTATATATGCAAAAATGTTTGTATTTTTTTCAAACCTAGGATATTTTATTCCTTTTCGGTTTCTAGGCAGAAAAAATTAAAAAGAAGAGAAGCACAGTCTTTGGGACTCTGCATGTTGCACACAGTTCCTCCCTAGATGAGGTAGACCACAAAATTCTGGAAGCAAAGTAAGAATGTTATTTTAGCTATTTGTTTATTTGCTTTATTGTTTATTGTGTTGAAATGAGTAATTTATAGACAACTTATATTTAAATTTATCATTTAACTATATAATTACATAATTTATGCTAGTTTTAAGAGTGGGTTGTTTCTTCTTGAAATTAGTTAATTGCCACGGTCTATTCATGTATTGCCTTTTAAAGACCTTTTGATGCAGTAGGTAATTTCTTCGTTGGCTTTTCCAGGAAAGCTCTCTCTGAGTTGACAACTTGTTTACGAGAACGACTTTTTCGCTGGCAACAAATTGAGAAGATCTGTGGCTTTCAGATAGCCCATAACTCGGGACTCCCCAGCCTGACCTCTTCCCTTTATTCTGATCACAGCTGGGTGGTGATGCCCAGAGTCTCCATTCCACCCTATCCAATTGCTGGAGGAGTTGATGACTTAGATGAAGACACACCCCCAATAGTGTCACAATTTCCAGGTAAGTGGCTAGTTCAACAAAAAGTGTTGGTACAGGTTTTAAAGTAATTTCCTCCCATGTCTTTTTAGAAGTCATGTACTTTGAAATCTATGACAAAAATTTCATTTATTCTTCATTTTCTCTTTCTTTTTTGTTAATAATTTAAATATTCACAGAATACCATATGAAATGCATATATAAATACTTTATGTATATTTATGTTACGTATTTATACACACAGTTTAAAGAAATCTGAGTGCTTTATAAATTTAATTATTAAATGTGTATTTGAGCAACTGTTACATATAACATTATGTTAAGTGTTGAATATAAGACTTTGCTTTTAAAACATTGCTTGTAAAATGGGGAGTCACATAAAAACATAATTGACAGTAAAGATAGCATACTATAAATGCCAAATTAGTGTGATAATGAAGTGCTGAGCTTTCAGGGAAAATATCCTTTTAAATGGCTACTTAGTGTTTAGTAAAAATAAAAATTAGGGGAAGATCTTATAAACAAAGATTTGAATCCTAGCTCTACCACTAACTCACTCTAGATATGTACTTGTATTATTTTGCTGGTTTTACTTCTCTGGTTTGACGGCAGACAGTTAATGCAAAGAGAGTGAGGAGGCACTCAACTCCTAAAGGAGGCAGGAAGAGTGGACAGATTGTAAATACAGCGAACACTAGAAATGTGAGACTGCATTCATTTCACTTGCTCCACACTGCAAGGTAGTGATAGTTGCAAAGTTATATCTAGATCTGGGCCAGCTCTGCAGTTTGACTATTGTCAGTTTGTATTTGTTTATTTGAATTATGTGCCCTTAAGCTTGCCAAATGCAACACTGATTTATAAGTATATGCTTTTGTTGGAAAACTGTAGCTTTTAAAAGTTGCGTTTCCTTCTTAAAATCCATGTTTAATATCTGAATCGTACATAAAGGTGCATTCTCTAGATTAAACGGTTTTTTTCTTTGCTTTTTTACAAACACTTTTTGGGGCAGGGGCAGAGTGGATATCCATATGTCCGTTAAAAGGAAACACTTATACTAAATATGAATAATTATTCTAGTTTTAAGTGATTGTAGTATACAAATTTAAAGTTTTAAATAAGAAAAAAGTACGAGTCATTTTTAAATTTAATGTTTTCTAAATGCTGTGATCAAATGTATTATCTCTAAAAAATAACTCATGCCAAAGATTACAATTTGAGAGCTCTGCCTCCACCCAGAGGCACCACAGAGGTACTCTACTCTGCTTAGTTACAAAAGCCTAATTTCTGGACCTGATGAATGGGAAACTCTTGGCAATAGAAGTCTAGGGAAGGACGATGACTCTTTATTTCTGTATCCTGCCATGCAGTTTAAACATTTTTTTTACCATGGATATGTGTAAATTTTACAAGTTTGAAATAATGACAAAGAAACATGCCTGTAGTATGTTAAGAACAAAGTAAAAGGTTTTAACAATATACAGAATAATATTGTCTATGTTTAATTATATGGAAAGAAAAAACACAGAAAATATCAGTGGTTAGCTCTGTGGATAGGGGAATGGGTGATCATTGTTTTCCTATTACTTTTGTTAATATCTGCTAAATGCTTTCCTTGGTGAGAATGTGGTACTGGTTTAAACTTTCTTATAAAGCCCTTCACACATACTTAAAGTGACTGAAAATCATATGCCCACCCACCAAAAAGATTAACAGATTTTAACATTTTTTTATTTGTCTTTTACTCAGAAATAAACTATTAAAAATACACCTAAACCACATTGCCTCGCCTTCCCCACTGTTCTAAAGTTGTGACTTATGCTAGAGCCTGTTGTACTTTTATTACATACATATATATCCATAGCATTATGTACAATTTTTGTGTTTAGAAATTTGCATTAATGTTATCAAATTAGGTATTATTTTACAACTCCTTTTGCTCAAAAATTACATTTCAGAAATTTTTCGTGCTTATGTAGAGATGAACTAAAGTCACTGCTTAATGAATCAACCGTAACTTATATGTTTGTTTATTGTATTAAAAAATCCATAGTTTATCCATTTTTCTACTGACATAGGTTCTTTCTACTTTCTTGCCCCTTACAGACAATGTGCAACCAGCATCTTTACCTGTATTTCCTTGTGCATAACTTTGAGAGTTTTTCTGTATGAACACCTAGAAATGGACTGCTGGGTCATTGGGAAGGCATCTTTTACTAGTCGTTGATAAGTTGCTCTCAAAATGATTTGCATACCCACTGTGTATAAGAGTGCTTGTGTGCCTGTATCCTCACCAGTACGTGCAATAATCCGATTTACTTGTTTTGCAACTAGAGTGGGTTTGAAATGATACTTCACTATTACTAAAATTTTTATTTCCTTGATGACAGTTGAGGTTGAGTACCATTTCCTTTTGGCATTTGTTGTTCAGATTTCTTCCTCTCTGAGTTGCTTGTTCTTGCTGTGGAATCCCTGAAAGATTCCGTATTGATGTGGAAGTGTTCTTTCTATTTTCTGGTTATTTGAGGGTTGCAGATATCTTCTAGACTTTGGCTTTTTTAATAGCAAATTGTGAATCTGATTTGTGTTTTTTGTCTTTTTCAGAAGTTTGTAGATTATTATTTGCTCTCCTTAGAGTTTTTAAGTTTTTCTTTAATCCGTTAGTCCTTTAATCCACCTAAAAGTTATTTTTGTTCATAGTGTGAGGTTGGAATCTAAATATATCTCTTAATGTATGGGTAAACAGTTGTCCCAGCTTCATTCCTTCAGACTTAGAATAATACCGTTTCTCTTCATAGATACATAAATGCTTCCAGCTCTCCATTTTGTTTCACTGACCCCACTCTGCTTTAGTTTCTAGAGTTTTATGAAAAGTACTGATATTTGATCAGACCAAGTCTTTCTTTATTATTCAAATTCAAAATTTCTACTCAACTAATTATTCTTCTGAATTTTATGATCAGCTTATGAAATTCCATGAAAGTTTCCATTGGGTTAAAAATTGTTTTTTATTGAATTTATGAATTTATATGGGGAGAATTATTAGTTCCATTTGTTGAGATCTTTTATATCTTTAAATAAAATTTTGATAATTTATTTTCTCTGTACAGGTCTTACATGTTTTTTTAAAAAATACTAATTTTTAGGTACCTTAGTAAAGTTTTTGGTAGTTACGTATGTTACCTTTCTTATAAAATTGTATTTCAGATTGCTTGATGCTGATGAGGAAATGCCGTTGGTTTTGGTAGGCTGAATACAGAATACCGAATACAGAAACATTATTTAAGTATTTTATGGTAGCCTTGGATTTTTCATGTTAACATTAGTAAGTTTTTTCCTGTTTATTGCCCAAGCTAAGACCTCCAGTAAAATATTGAATGGAAATGGTGACTGCAGGCAATAGGGATTGCCATTTCTGACTTTAAAGAGAATGCTGCCAGAATTGAATTTCACCAGGAAGTATTATTTTTTATGTTTTTGGTAGATTACTTTTAAGTTAAGGAAAGTCATTTCTATTTCTGTTTTGCTAAGAATTTCTTTTTAATCAATGGATATTAAATTTTACCAAATTATTTTTCTTTGTACTTTGAGGTAATCATTCGTTTTTTATTCTGTTGGATTTTAATCTGTTTGAATAAATCCTTTAAATGTCATTGAAACTATTTGTCACAATATACTATTTTTTATAATGAGTTGGATTTGGTTTGTTATTTAAGATTTTTGCATCTTTAGTCACACACTGGATTAGCCAGTAATTTTTCTTCCTGACACTATCTTGGATTTTGGTATCAAGATTATATTAGTATCATAAAATAAATCAAAGAGTAGTTCCCCTCCACCCATATATGTGGTTTTGTTTTTCATGGTTTCTAGTTACCTGTGGTCAACTGTGGTCTGAAAATCGTGAGTACAGTACAATAAGATATTTTGAGGTGCGGGGTAGGGGAAACCACATTTACATAACTTTTATTACAGTATATTATTATAATTGTTTTTATAATCAGTTATTGTTAATCTGTTACTGTGCTTAATTTATAAATTAAACTTTATTGTAGGTATGTATGTATAGGAAAAACATAGTATATATTGAGTTTGGGATTATCCATGGTTTCAGACATCCACTGGGGTCTTGGAATGTATCTGCCAAGGATAAGGGGGAATACTATACTCCTAATTGTTTCAGTCCATTCTTTTATACCTTTAGAGAGGCAGCAATATAAAGTAGTGGTTAAGATGTGGAATTCTGGAACAAGACTGCTTGGGTTTGATTCTTTACTGCACTTTGGTAGTAATGGTATAACCTTTTACTCAGGGAACTGAGTGGGAGGCACTCTCCTGAGTTTCAGCTTCCTTTTCTGTAAGATGTAGCTTACCTTGTGGAGATATTTTTAAATTTAAATTAAATAATATCTGTAAAACACTTGGAACCAGCCCCTGGGCCACAATAATCACCACAATAAATGGTATGATTTTTATTCTATACCTTGAAATAGTATAAGGTATGGATTATTGCCTATGAATTGACCTTGATGTAGATATGTTTTGGCAAAAGACAGATTTTTAAACTATAGTATTAATTTAATTTCTTTAATGATGAACAGTGTAGATTTGTTAAGTTATATGTTTCTAGAATCTTGTCTGTTTTATCTGAGTTTTAAAATTTGTTGGCTTAAAGTTGTTTATACTATTTTATATGATTTTTTAAATCTCAGTTACATCTTTTAAATCTTTTTGTTCCTAATCATTACTTAACTATGTATTCTCTTGTCTCCTCCTCCATCAGTCTGGCAGTTTGTCTATTTTATTTCACTCTTGCCAAAAGCCTGTTTGTTTTGTTAATATTGTCTGTTTATTTCTGCCCTTTTATTTCCTTTCTTGGAGTTTACTTTTTTACATGTTTGTTTTAATATTTATACACCTCCTCCATGAATTTTGAGTCTTTATTTTCTCTTATTTTAAGGCTATGAATTTCTCTTCAAGAACCACCTTAGCCACCTCCATAAGTTTTGATATATTAATTTGATTATGATCATCAAATACTAAAACATTTCCAATTAATAACATGTCTCTTCCTTGGAAAATGAATTATCTAGAAGTATATGTTTTAATTTCCAAATATATATGTTTGTGTTGTTTTCTTATTGTCTGTTGGTTTTTAAAAACATCTTTGCCTGTTGATTTCTAATTGCGCATGGTTAGAGAATAGTGTCAATATGACTTTTTTTTGTATTCCCTGAGACCTGCTTTGTGACTTAGTATTTATTGGACATATATTTTAAAGGTTCTGTATATATCTGGAAATTACATTTTCTTAATTGTTAGTTACAAGGTACTATACAGTCTCTTAAATCAGGTGTTACTTATGATAAAATCTTCTATATACTTAAACATTTTTGTTCTTCTATCAGTTCCAGAGAGATGTTTGTTAAAATCTCCTGTGTTGGTCAGTTTCTCCTTACAATTCTGCCCATTTCTGTTTTATGTCATTTGTACCAAGTTATTTGGTGAATACAAGTTCAGGTATAATATCTTCTTTACAGATTAACTGTTCCTTTTATAGTTACGGGAACACTGCTTTATGGCTAATACTCTTTGCTTTTAAGTTAATACTACCTGATACTGAAATACCTATTATAGCTTTCTTTTGATTAATATTTGCCTAGTGTATCTCTTTCACTTTCTTCATTTCTAAATTTTTCCATTATTAGGCATTAGATATATCTCTATAAGAAATAGCAGTAACTGGTTTTATTTTACATCCTACTCGAGAATCTGTTGCCAGCTAGGGCAATTTTAATCCAAATATATTTACTCTCCTTGCTGATCTGTTTGAATTTATCTCTGGAATCTTGTTTTGTGGTTTCTGTTTTTCACACCTCTTCTTATCTTCTCTCATTCTCTTGAACAATTGAGGATCTTAAGAGGCTTTAATTTTAGCCACTGCTCTTCCATCTTAAATTATGTGTTAACGTTGTCTAGTATTTTGTTTTGTTTCAAATGTCTCTCAAAACAGTAACTGCTTTTGTTCTTTCATCCAGTCATAATTTAGATATACTTATGTGTTTATTTCTCTTATTGCATTTTGCTTGTTCTTTTTTTTTCTTGAAAATATGTTCTTCAATAAAAACTATTTCAGTGAGCAACTAGGAGTGATAAATTCTCTTAGCCTTTGCCTGAAAATGTCTTTATTTTCACTCTCAGTTTAGAATAATAATGTAACTGGATATAAAATTCCAGATTAACAATTAGTTTTGAGTAATTATTTCTCAGTTATTTTGAGGTTGTCATTGTTGCTATTGAGAAGTTTGTAGTCAGCTTGTTTCAGGTAGATAAGCTGCCTTTTCTCTGATTGCTTGAAAAATGTTCTCATTGTCTTTGTTGTCATGTGGTTTCCCTATCATATGATTGGGTGTGGATTTAAAGAAGTTTTTTGCTGATATTTGCTGAAAATAGGTCTTTTATCAGTTCTGAAAAAAAAAACACAAGAGATCCAAGATGGCCAATTAGGAGCAGCTCAGGATTGTAGCTCCCAGTGAAAGCGCAGAGAGTGAGTGGACGCCGCACTTTCAGACGAATTTTTGTTGCCCACAGACCGGGAGATTCCCAGCGGAAGAGCCACATGGGTCGCCAGCACGACTTTTTGGGCCGGTGCGGCTGTTTTCCCGGCGCCCCGGCATGGCGCTTCTGGGTGTGGTGTATATGGGACGGGGCGCCTTTTGAGTCAGGCTCGGCTGGTCCCATCCCCACAAGGAGAACAGCAATTGGAAACGCTAAGGACTGAGAGTTTCACAGCAAGCACAGCTGAACCGGGAAGGTCCAGCTCTGTGGGGAAGGGGCGTCTGCCAAAGGAAAACTAAGAAACAGAAAAAACTTCATCATCGGGCAGAGAGATCCAAGATGGTCGATTAGCAACAGCTCAGGATTGTAGCTCCCAGTGAAAGCGCAGAGAGCGAGTGGACGCTGCAATTTCAGACGAATTTCTGTTGCCCACAAACTGGGTGCTACCCAGCAGAGGAGCCACACGGGTCGCCAGCGCGACTCTTTTGGCCGGCGTGGCTGTTTTGCCGGCTCCCCGGCGCGGCGCTTCTCAGTGCGGAGTATACGGGACTAGGTGCCCTTTGAGTTGGGCTCGGCTGGTCCCATCCCCACAAGGAGAACAGCAATTGGAAGCACTGAGGATTGAGAGTTTCACAGTAAGCACAGCTGAACCCAGGAAGGCCTAGCTCTGTGGGGAAGGGGCGTCTGCCGAAGGAAAACTAAGAAACAAAAAACTTCATCACCAACAAGCTGGACGTCCACTCAGACCCAATCTGAAAGTCGGCAATTACAAATATGACAGGTGGATAAATCCACAAAAATGGGAAGAAACCAGTGCGAAAAGGCTGAGAACACCCAAAATCAGAATGCCTGTCCTCCTACAGGGGATTGCAGCTCCTCATCAGCAAGAGAACAAGACCTGACGGAGAATGAGTGTGATGAACTGACAGAATCAGGCTTCAGAAGGTGGATAATAAGAAACTTCTGTGAGCTAAAAGAACATGTACTAACCCAATGCAAAGAAACTAAGAACCTTGAAAGAAGATTTAATGAAATGCT